>PVIA01006518.1:0-96477 GCA_004024845.1 Tonatia bakeri
TTGAGTAGTGTCCCATTATATGGGTATCCTCTAATTTATTGAATTAGTCTTTTTATTTATTCTTAATTTATTGGAGTGGCATTGGTTCACGAAACTATACAGGTTTCAAGTGTACAACTCAACAAAACATCATTGGCACACTGTGTAACCATTTCCTGAAGCAAAGCCTCTTTCTGCCCCCATTTATGCCCCCTTTGCCCACCTCCACCTACCCCCAGCCCCTTTCCCTCTGGCTATCACCACACTGTTGTCTGTGTCTATGTTTTATGTATATATGTTTTTTGCTTAATCCCTTCACGTCTGTCATTCATACCCCTAAATGCCCCTCCCATCTGATAGCTGTCTGAATCTATATCTGTTTCTATTTTGTTTGTCAGTTTGTTTTGCTCATTAGATTTCACATATAAGTGAGATCATATGGTATTTGTCTTTCTGTGACTGGCTTATTTTACTCAGTATAATAATCTCCAGTTCCATCTATTCTGACACAGAAGATAAGATTTCCATCTTTTTTACTGCTGAATAGTATGCCATTGTGTAAATGTACCACAGCTTTTTTATCCATTCACCTACTAATGGGAATTGGGCTGTTTCCATGCTGCAATGAACATAGGGGTTCATATATTCTTTCAAATTAGTGTTTCTTCTGATATATTCCCAGAGGTGGGATCACTGGGTTAAAAGGCAGTTCTTTTTTTTGAGGAAACTACATACTGTTTTCCATGGTGACTGCACCAGTTTACATTCTAACCAAAAGTACACAAGCCATATCCTTGCCAATTCTTATTGATTTACTGATGATAGCCATTCTGGCAGATGTGAGGATATATCTCATTGTGGTTTTCATATGCATTTCTCTGATGATTAGTGACATTGGGCATTTTTTCTTATGTCTATTGGGCATCTGTATGTCCTCTTTGGAGAAGGGTCCTTTGCCCATTTCTTAATTAGGTGGTTTGTCTTCTTGCCTGTTGGGAACCACCCTGCCTGGTTTCAGAAGCTATAACCCCCCATGGCTAAGGGTGAATGGGTGACCTTTGGACCAGAAGCCACTAAGGAGACAAAGCTTACCTCCCTGGCAGGAGCACCACCTCTGTTCACTTTACTTCACCTGCCTGGCCCCAAATGCTTGGTCAGTTAGCCAATGATGGATAACATTCCTTAAAAAGGGGGAATGACCTAAGACAGGCATGATCACGTGGGAGGCCCCCAAGAAAGGATTTTGGGGGATACAGCAAAAGGGGGTGATGTACCCTCACCCCTTGGCTTTGACAAAGCCAGAGTCCTCATTCTGTTTGCAAGAAGTCTCCTAATCTTTTGGCTGCCTTACTTCCCCTGCCTGACAAGCCTGAGACAATGCCTTAAGCCTGAAACAATGACAGAGGGTGGTGCATCCCTGTGCTGGAAAGGGCAGGTTTCCCAGGCAATCAGGCCTAAGAAAGAACATGTAAAATCCTGTGAAACCTGCTTTGTTTAGAACGTTCTCAATTAAATAAGGGTCCAAGCAAGAAGTGAGTTATTTCCTCAAGTTTTATTGCTCTTTAGCTATCTGACCCTGACTCAAAATAGACCCTCAGAGTTCTTTGTTATCTATTGTTTAATCCTTATTGCCTGACAATTATTAATGAGCTTTACCTGTATTCTTGTGCAAATGAACCCAATAAAAGCCCACTGAGGAAAAGGCTATGGGCCCTTCCCCTTTAAGAGATTGGCCATTTTTCCTTCCCAAGCAGATCACGTCTTGGTAGACTTATTCTCATCTGTGATGGCTGGGGGGCCCCTGTGGGCAGAGCCCCCCACACTTGGCATGGAGTTATGTAAGTTCTTTATATATTTTGGAAACTAACCCCTTATCAGATGTATCAGATGTATGGGAGAAATAACATTCTCCCATTCAAAGGGCTCCCTTTTCATTTCGTTGATGGTTTCTTTCACTGTGCAAAAGCTTTCTAGTTTGATGTGGTCCCCTGTGTTTATTGACGTAGTCTCTTTTAAATGAACATCAGTTTACCCAGCCCATTTCATAGCTTTATATTTTCATGCATTTCATATGATTTATGTATGTGTAATTTTGATAGTTGGCTATTGATGATTTGCTTTCTATAAATGTTTAACAATTTACACTCCCACCAACAGGAATGATCATGCCTATTTCCCCTTGATGATTTCTAGGAACTCTTGATACGTTAGGGAGATCAGCTTTTTTTCTCTGATAAAAAGTGTGTATAGTTTCTGATTAGTTGTTTATTTCTTTTACTTTGCTTAAGGGGTTGTTTTGTTTGTTGTTTTGTCTAAACTATTTATTAATCTTTTACTTATGGCTTCTAGATATTAACATAGTTCCAAAGACATTCCCTACTCCAAGATCTCTACTAAATTATGTTACATTTTCTTGGTTTCAGTTTTAGATTTCAAATTCCTATCCATTTTGGAGTTTAAACTGATGGATGTATGACGTGAAGTACAGTTTCAACTTTATTTTTTTCTAAATGGTTACTTAGATGTCCCAACATTATTTAGTAAAAAATTTGTCTTATATCACTAGTTTGAAATGCAACTTAACTTTTTCATCTATTCCATTGGTTTATCTGTCTGTTCATATGCCAATACCATGACTTAATTACTAAAGTTTTAGTAATATATTATCTGGGAGGTATAATTCCTATTATTACTGTTTTCAAAATTTTTCTGGCTTGTTCTTCTATTTGTTTTGTTTCCATTTAAACATTAGAATTACACTTTCAAGTCTAAAAAAATCTATTGGCACAATTATAAGAACATATTAAATATACAAATTAATTCAGTATGTGTTGGTTGACCTTTTTGTGGTTGTTTTTAAGTTTTCCTATGTAAGATGATGGTTTATTTTTGCATTTATTAATGTCTTCTTCTGTACCCTTCAGAAGTATTTTAAAGTTTTCTTCATATGTGTTTTGTATATTTATTCTTATTCTTATGGGTTTTCTCTATTTGTTGCTATAGAAAATGGGTTTTTATTGTATCTTCTAAATTTATTGATCACCTATTGCATGTCAGGTACAATGATAAGCACTGGAGTACCACATGAAAGGAACAAACAAGCTCCCTCCCCTCACAAAGCCTATAATAACAGTGGCATACCAGACAGTAAATGAATGGTCACAACAATAACTACAGTGAGAAAACCCACAAGGGAAAGTATAGTGACAGAATACAAATAGGAACATAAATAATCTAGACTAGAAGTTCAGAGAAGGTTTCACTGAAGACATGTTACTTTAAGGAAAAAGGGAGGCAATCCAGCCTGTATCATTAGTAAATCTTAAATAACTTCTTGAGGTCCATTTGTACTTAGCGTAAACAAAATTTACTGTATGTCTTTACATATTTGAGTCTGAGTCCTTGAAATAATGAGATATTCAAAGAAGAAAAAGCCTGGTGGCATTGTCAATATTTTTCAATTTTCCAAGTTCCAGAAATGATGGTCTCAAGGCAAAGTACCTCAACCCCTTCCAGATTTGCCAGATTAAATACATATGTACACAAAAATAAGTAGTGCCTGTCAATCATTCTTGATGCTGTTAGAGACAGTTATAAAAACTTTTCAATAATGACTTTAAAAGGAGATCCCTAAGATTTTGTTTTGAGAGTGTTTTGTTTGTTTGGGGTGTGTATGTGTGTGTATGTGTGAAATTACCAAGATTATGGCAAAATATACCATCAGAAAGTTGAAAATAAATTTCAAAAGAAACAAATAAAAACATACCAAATTGATAAATTGGCTTAAAATAGATTCTTCTGTATCAAAACCTCACTAACTGTGTCCAGGTTTATTAGCAACACTGAGCCACACTTGTTGAGAACCAACATTAAGGACAGGCTTAAGGGTGAGATGTTTCAGTTTATTTCTATTAAGGACATGGTTACTCCTTGAGGCTTAAACAGAAGCACCACTGTAGGTATCCTGGGAAGTGGAGGTGACGATCAGGAGCTTGAAGGAAGTCAACGTTTCATTTGTAAGAGAGATGACAGGAGAAGTAAGACAGAGATACTGATGAGGGCAGAAGATGCAGAGACAGAGAGAAGGAAACTGGGTACCAGCTGGTTTAAAAGGGGATCAGGACAATGAGGGTATCTAGGACAAATGGGTCCTATTTTCTGCAAAGCCCAGAGTGTCCTTTAGAGCTTTGCTCAGAAAAACAAATTCAGACAACCTGCATAAAGGCTGGCCTCAATTTTGGAAAAGTCTAAATTAGAGAACATTTTAAAATAACATGTAATCTCTGTGTTCTCAGGTACATTCAATAACATGGGTTTTTCTAAATGTATAAAACGATCTGTTATCTTACACAGCATAATCTTATTTACCTTCCTAATTTACCTACAATTTTTCACAGATAGGACAGAAATTAATTGTAGTCCCTGTCTTGTCCAAATGATCACAGGTATTTTATTAATGAAGTGTAGTTAATGAAGTTTCCCCTGCTGCCTGACTCCCTTTCTCTCTCTTTCATTCTGAAAGGTAGCTGTGTCTGTTTTGTGATACTTCTAAGTTTCTCATCCTCTTCTGTAAACTCAGGGTTGTTGTGGTAGGGGCATCCCCAGACAGAGCTATACCTAGAGTCTTTTAACGAGTGGAGAAGATTGACACTCAGTTAAATAAGAAGTCGTAGCAGTCTCCTGTGGGATCAGTAATTATTAGACTCTCATGCTGGTTGTCTCCTCCTGGCTACTTGAAATTGAAATTATGATTGAAAATGACTTCCCCAGAAGCTATTCTTCCAGAATCCCCAAAGCCAGGTGCTGCTTTGATTCAGGGGGCTCAGGAAATAAGTCTTTTTGAAGTTCCTTCCAGCAGGGGAATCCCTGTTCACCTCTTTATGTCCAGGAGAGCTGATGGAGGTGACTCTGCTAAGACTCACCAGAAACACTGGAGCCCAAGGCTGGTAAAGAGGAGTCCCTTTGTGTGCCGGTTCTAATTGGTAAGAGCTGCCTGGAGAGTGCCACTGACAGACAGTCTGAAGCACACACAGAACCTGTGGGAAGGTGAGCCAGAGGATACATAATGTCTGCCACGGACATGGAGGGAAGTGGCAGACCGTGGGCTGGTGAGGTGCTGTTTCAAGTCACAATTGCCTCACAAATTACCCTCTGAAAAATTCTCACTGAGCATCTACAACTCTGCTAGTTGTGGGGGGAAAATGAGGATCCAGTACGCACACAGAAACAGAAAACAGTAAGAAGCTACATATTATTGAGAAGGTATCTGCTCACCCTGACAAATAGCCCTGACTTTGAGGGGAGAAACACCTGCACATACTGAGAGAGGAATGCTTGATTAAAAGAGAGAGTGGAAAGTCCTTGTTTATAGATTCTTAGTGAAAAGAAGAAGAAAAGAAAATGGAAATGTTGTGTTTTTAGTTGCTAAAATTAAGGAAGCTTGCAGCAAGCCAAGATGTTCCAATCCTTTCACAGTTTATGATAATTGTGTGGAAAAATCCACAAAGAGGAAGGAAAGGAATTCCCTAGTTTCCATTGATGCCTCCCTCTCCCACTTGCCACCATTTGAGGAACTGGACAAATATTTACTCACTGGTTTTTCACCTCTGGGTGTTCCCATTTCCTCTTGATGCTGTTCCTTTCTAATACAGCTCATTACTTAATAAAAGAATGAATAAAAATAGTGAAATTTTACAAACACTGGCCAGCTTTAACAAAGACTTGTACTTCACCTAGGAGGGCAATGAGCTTTTGAGTTAGGGACTGGGCCTCCTGTTCATGAACGATTGTGTTTAAGCACTGCACCGCTACTTCAAAGCACAGCTGCTGCGTAGGTCCAGTGGGTGGACTGCACTCCAACAACAACACTGGGGTACCAGACACTTGGCCCAAATGCTCCTCCATGGCACCAGTGGCAAAAGGCAGTTCTCTCGGCCAGTCGGGATGACTGACAAATAATCAGATCTTTTTTCCACACATTGTGCCAGGCAGTGCACTCAGTTACTCAGAACACGTCTGCTTCAATACACCGGGCAATGGAAGAACAACAAAGCATGTCGTGTCTTCTTTCATTTTAAGTTCTCATTTGTTCTTTTGTGTTCCTTTAGCAATTCAGCATGTTTTGGAGTGCAGCAGGAGGAGGGAAGGAAGAGGAAGAGGCAGAGACTTCCCCAGATGCTGGAATCCATGATTGCCGAGTCAGCTACAAGATGATATGCTGGAGCCAGAACTGAACTTGGAGACATGGAGGGTGGTGACATGACTCACCACAGTGCAAAAGGGCAGGCTCTGCTGAGACCCACAGAGCAGGATGGAGAGAAATGGGTGGAAACATTACAAGGTAAAAGCAAGAATAAATAAGAGATATACTCACAAATCCTGAAATATATGTTTCACTGGGATGTTCTGTGTATTGAGTGATTCCAGGTGTTTGGGTTTTGCTAATTACTTCTAAGATTTTGCCTTTATCTGGCAATTTGAGAGCACAGTCTTCCAAGTTTGCAGGAAAAAAAAAGGCCTAAATGCTTTATATCTTATTGTACTCTTGATTTCTCTAGGCTTGTAAATTAAATGTCTGATAGTGTCAATGCTGCTTCTCCAGCAGCAGGCATGGGGGACCTGTCCTAACATCTACCACCCTCTTCACAGCCTTATCCTTGTGTGTGTGCTGTGGTGACTGATTCAACAACTACTCCCCAGACCTCTAACCAGATAAATAATCCTGAACTTGACTTCATAGAATGTAAAACTTTCAAGCTGCTTCAAATTTACTAAAAATTTTATTCAACTGTTACTTCCAGATTTCACTTGCATATTTAGAGAGTGCGCTGCACAGATCATTCTAAATCAAATCAGAAAGAGTAAGAAGGTACCTATCATAATGTCTGCCCATACAAAAATTTTTTTTGGATTGCAAGTGATAAAAACCCAACTCAACCTAGTTTAAGAGAAGGATTTATTAGCTCACATAATGAGTAATCAAAGGGGTGATGCCGGCTTCCAGCATGACTGGATTCAGGATTTCAATAAGAGATGCTACATACGCCTGTTACAGTATTAATTACCATAATGCCAATTATGCTGTGAAAATGTTGGTATAGCTTGACAAATCACTAATACGTCAGTTTCTTAATTTGAGACTGGAAGATTTGTTGTTTTTTGTTTGTTTTTTAAAACAGAGTCTGTCCTTCTCATAGACTTGGCTCAAAAACAAATAGCCTACATTGCAGGCTCACCTATTCAATGCTGTTCAGCCTCAGCAATCTAAATCCATGCCACATTGTATGTAGTTGACTGAGCCCACTAAACAAGAGTGAGGATTTAAAACTGGCAAGGCAGTGATAAATGACCACACCAGCCCCACCCACTGGTGGCCCTTTTCCCTAACCAATTGTATCAGAATTGCTCAAGAATAAGACATCTCTTGGAATAAAACACAAAATGAATATAATTAGAACACCGTATATATGAAGACATATCAGCTGAATCTGGGAAAACCAAGTGAGAGCCAAATAGCAGTAGAAGTGGGGTGTCAGGGTACAGTCCTTGAGGGTTGTCCCCTTACAGTGGGCGGGAGCTTGCACGTTAGCTGCCCTGCAGCAGAGCCTGAAGGACAAGGGCAGAGGGGTCTCAGGTGTAGAGCTTGCTAGGCTCTCCGAAGATATGTGCATGTGGCCACTGAAAGGGTGGTCTATACTCTATTCAGTCATGCTTTGAGACTCAAGAAGCTTTGCTTTGAAACTTCTAAATAAAAACATAAATGGAAGCCTTTTCACTCTTCACATTCAGCAACTTCCCAGAGCAGTCAGCAGGATCCTCACCCTGTGATAGGGACCCCTCTCTGCAGAGACAGTGGCTCCCCTGCCAGCAGACTTCAGGCTTAGCTCATACTGAAAGCAGCAGAGCTCCCTCTGAGCCCTGCCAGTATTGACAACCGAGAGACACAGTCTAGACCAATCCCAGAGGCAGTTAAGACCCCTCTTGAGACTGCCAGAAATATCCTAGGGAAAGTTTGGAGAGGGCAAGGGTTCTTATGTAACAAAATTTTTTTTGGATTGCAAGTGATAAAAACCCAACTCAACCTAGTTTAAGAGAAGGATTTATTAGCTCACATAATGAGTAATCAAAGGGGTGTTGCTGGCTTCCAGCATGGCTGGATTTAGGATTTCAAATGATGTCGTTAGTTTCTCTGTGTCTCTCTGTCTGTTGTCCCTTTGTCTCTGTCTTTCTCTGTCTTTGTCTTTCTACCTCTTAATTCTGTTTTTTATCAGAAATTTTTTCCATGTCAGCCAAATATCTACTGAGCTCAGGTCATCTTTGTAGCTGATGTTCCTAAAAAAGAATGCAACCTGTAGGGTCCACATCAATTTTCAGAAGGACCCCTATGTCTGGATTGTATAATTTTCCCATCCTAGAACCAATTACTGTGGCCAAGGGTTTGAAGTACTCTTTATTTTCAGGCCTCATTCATGGCACATACTCCAGGGTTAGAGGTCATTAGTGCCTGTCAGCTGACACTGCCTGAGATGGGAAGGACCCATCCTCAAAAGAGACTGGCAAAAAAAAAAAAAAAGAAAAACAAAAAGTTATAAATGACCTCTAGAGTGTATAAGCTGACTGGTGTATGGAGCTAAACAATTATAAGATTAACTACTAAGATAACATCAGTAACAAATCTAATACACTTAAGATATATTTTATTGCCATTTTGAGCCATTTTAATATTTCATTGCTAATAATCATCCTACTTCAGTCCTCCAAGCAATGTCTGCTTAGATTTATTGCTGTTGTCCCTAGATCCAAATACCATTTTCCCTAAAATTGATAAATTTACCAAAGCACACTTGGACTGACTATACACATCTATTTTCTTTTTCTGATTATGAGTAATAAAACAGTAAGCTGGCCTCCTTGCTGGCCCTTCACATGAAAAGCAGCTTTATTTTATTGTTGTTCAAGTACAGTTGTCTCCATCCCCCGACTGTGCCCCCCCCGACCCCACACACCCCTGCCTCCCACCCTCAAACCTATTCCCTTTGGCTTTGTCCGTGTGTCCTTTATATATGCTTCTTGATGGCCCTTCCCCTACTTCCCCCCTTATTCCTCTCCCTCCTCCCCTGTGGTTACTGCCAGTTTGTTCTTTATTTCAATGTCTCTGGTTATATTTTGCCTGCTTGTTTGTTCTGTTGATTAGGTTCCACTTATAGGTGAGATCATATAGTATTTGTCTTTCACCGCTTGGCTTATTTTTGCATGGATGGAAATGAAAAACAGCTTTTGCTTCAGGGCCTTTGTGTTGGCTATTCCCTCTGCTGAGATTATTCTTCCCCCAGATATCCACGTGGTTAACTCTACCATCTTGAAGACTTTGCTCACCCTGACCATCCTATTAGATATTGTAAACTAGCCTCTTTACCTCCCACCTATCCTGACACTGCTCTGCTTTTTTCTGTAGTGCTTATTATTTTATAAAATATTATAAAATTACTTATTTATTATTTTTCTTTCAAATTGTTTGATCCTCACTCAAATGCAAGCTCCAGTGGGTAGGGATATCTATTGCAAGCATCCAGAATAGTACCTGGCACAAAGTATATGCTCAGTAAATATCTGGTAAATGAATGAATTCCAAAGCATCAATAGCAAAGCACACTGTTACTAAAATTTTGGAGATTTTAACACAATACAAATAACAATGTCTCATTAAATATTAGATATATGTTCTAAAAATTCATTAAGCAAATGACCAATTTCTCTCCTTAGATCCCATAAAGGGGATTCTCATAATGAACTTTTTTAAGCCTTCTTTTTTTTCTCATCTTCCTCTTCTCCACTTTAGGACAACTGCTGGAACATTATAGGTTTTTCTCTTTAATATGAAGAACAATTAAGTCTTCTCTTTTCTTATCTACTAGACTGTAATATGCCTAGGATACCTCATCTTCATCAGCCAGAGGAGTCCATCAAGAAACACAATGGTGTTTTCCAATAAAAGAATCCCCTAGATCTGAGATGAGACTGGCCACCCCCAAAATGTGGAGTGAATAGTGAGTTTTTTGTTCTAAACGGAACTTTCTTCTGCTACATATATCAGTATATCAGGAAATGCCAATGTCACAATAGTAAACTCAATGTAGAGGACTTAATGCTGATTTTTGCTTTCTTCTTTTTGCTTATCTTATTTTCTACCTTTTCCAAATGAACATGTAGTACTTGTATAATAAGGAAAACATTTTCAAAATTACTCTCTTCTATAATATGAATATGTGTATCTAATAAGTAAGCAAATAGCTCTTGGGACATCTTAGTCACAGATAAGGTGAGTAGAGCATATGTGCGCTGAACATGGACAGGAAAGGATGGAATGAGCAAATAATCATCCAGGCAACTACCACTTCTAGTCAAGATGGGGTAGCAGAGACTTCCCTCTTTAAGCAATTAAAAAAATAAACAAAACATATAAATTAATGGTTTTCAGATACTGGACAACAGGCAGCACAGGACAGTAATCCTTGGGGAAATGAGAACAAATGTGGTGACCCCTACAGTGGATGGGAATAACAGGAAGCTGGAAGAGAGTTTATGAAGAGTGTTTCCAGGCCACAGAGCAGGGAGGGGAAACTCAGACAGAGCCCATTAGTTTCTGTGAGTGGGAGATACAGACCTGTGAATTCAGGGAGTCCAAGGCAGCTAGAATTTAGCGGGTAGAGTACCAAACAGGAGAGAACTTCATGGAGATCCATGAGTTTCATGGGAAGGAGTGAGCTGTGTAGAGAAAAGAAGAGAGCCAGAGAAATGTACAGTTTCCCTGGGTTTTTAGCTGAATTCTGGTTAGCATATGTGTGAGAAAACTGCTGATACTTAGGAGAAAAACTGCAGAAATAAAAACAGGCAGGAAGAGTTTGTGCTCCCATCAACCATAGACAAAAACTTCATTGTTCACAAGGAACCAGGTAGAGTACTCAGAAGGGTATTGTTTCAGTAGTGGGTAGCAATTAGCTCTAGACTAAATGCTATTCTTTTTTCACATAATAAAGCATAAAAGCATGCCTTGAAAGGATCAAACTGTTTCTAAGTGATTTAACTAAATTCTAGAACAAAGCTCAAGAATATGTAAAAGAGTGAAAAATATCCAGCATCCCACAAGATAGCATTCATAATATCTGGCATAAAATAAAATACCAGAGAAGCAAAAGAATGTAACTCGTAACTCCAAGAAAAAATCAGTCAATAGAAATATACTAAAAAATTACATAGGTGACAGAATTAGTAGGTAAAAACATTAAAATCATTATTACAAGTGCATTGTTTAAAATGATAAAGGAAAACATAAATGTGATAAGGATAGACACAGAAGATGTTTTTAAAAGACCAAAATTCAAATTCCATAGTTGAAAATGACTGGATGGGATGAACAGCAAAGTAAATAATATAGAAGACAGAGCAGTTAGAAACTACCCAAAGTGAAGCACACAGAGAAAAGAAACAAACAAAAAAAATAGAATAAAAATGAAAAGATCATCCAGGAACCATGGAACAGCAACTTCAAGCAACCTAATATACAGGTAATGAGAAGTCCCGAAAAAGGAGACAGAGAAATATTTGCAATACTAATGACTGAAACGTTTCAATATATGATGAAATCTACAAATCTACAGTATTCAAAAGCTCAATGAACCCCAAACATAAAAACAGTAAATAATAATCTAATTACTTAACTAGCAACAAAGAGAAGATCTTAAAAGTATGTGAAGAAAACACACACTTTGTACAGAGGAATAAGGATGATGCCCAACTTCTCATCACAAGCAATGCAAGCCAGAAAACAGTGGGCCAGTATCTTTAAAGTGCTAAAAGAAAAAAACTGTCAACCTAGAATTCTTTACAGAGAAAATTATCTTTCAGAAATAAAGGTAAAATAAACATTCTCTATAGACATACAGAAGCTTCTATCCTTCAGGGAGAGAAAAATTGAAACCAAATGCAAATGTCGGTCTACCCAGAGGAATGAAGAACACTGGCAGTGGTAAACACGATGGTAATTGGCAGGGGTGGGGGGATAAAATTTATAGAATATCAAATATTTTGGCAGTTTAGTATCCTTTAATCAGCTGTTGGTGAACTCATTCTGCCAGGGTCACACAGATGAAAGCTGTGGTTGTCCAGCCTTTATCAGTGACCTTTATAGGACTGCATACTTTCCCCTGCATCTTTGCAATCAAGCAAGTGTATATAGGCTCCAGACACCTTCCGCCCAAAGGTGGTGTCTGGAGCCCCACCTCTCACCCTCAATTTTGTCCTCATCACCACACAGTCAGCAGGAAAGACTGATATAGCAAAAAGCAAGAACGTACTCCAAAATTCAGGTAATGAAGTCCTTCTACCCCACTGAATCCTGTCCTAAGTGTGATAGGAACCCACCCCATCTCTTGCCCCATGTTTCCTGCTATATGTTCTAAATTGATTCAATGTACTATGTGGTTCATGAATCTGAATTTGGCTGGTGGGTCTTTCTGTGTCTGCTCAGTGAGGCTACGGTAACTTCAAGGTGTCTCCCACTACAACATGCTCAAAGGCTCATTTGAGGGGGACATTGAAAGAGCAGGGTTTTTCTCCCTGTATCAATTCATTTTGCTTCTCACCCACTGAGTCTTAATTCTTTTTTTTTTTGACAAGGTACTCAAATACTTTACAAAGATATTCTATGTGCTTTGTGAGATGAACTCACTGGGAAGAAATTTTCTGTCATGAACTGCTTTTTCATGGGTTATACTTAGATCATTGGCCTTAAAGACAGTGAATCCTGGATTCAAATCTTACCTGTTCTCTTGCTCCAAATGCTAAAGTTCTACAAAATTCATTATTTGAAAATCTACTAGAAATCCAGTTTTCTCAGATATGGAAATTTATATAATGGGAATCAAAATTCTCCTTCTCGTCCAATTGTAAAGATTAAATGATTAACATTTTGTAGTGCCTAAAGTGGAACTTAACACATAATAATATCCAACAATGTTCACTTTGCTCTCCTTCTTTCCCCTCTCCCACCTTTGCAGCATGTCTGCTGAGGAGATACTCCCTCATGTCACTTCAGCTCCTGAAGTGGGGTGCAGGAACCCAGGCCTGCCTGCTGTCTGTGCCACCTTCTGGCTCCACTTAGCTCCCTCCTCCATTTGGTAGGCTACACCCTCAGCAGCCTCTGCCCAGGCAAGAAGCCATTTCTGTGGCCCACACACTTGTTTATGAAGAACACAGAAAATGCCAAGGCCTACACTCTCTGCTCTTCCTGGCTTCATCCTCATCCTCTCCTTCCTCTACTACTGACCCAGTTACAACTTGCCCAAGGAATCAAAGGTGTGTTGCAGGCCCAAGCCCAAGGAACAACTGCAGGTAAAGAGGTAATAGTGAAGGACCCTGAAGTCAGTTTATTGTTTTTTCATCATCACTGTGAGATGATTTCCTCACAGACTCTAAGACTTCAGGTGCCTTGGCCACCCCCATCCAATTTCCATACCAAGACACTTGCTGCCTGTTTCTACTGAAGTGAAAGACCTGTAGGAGGTGTGCTTGTAATCTTACCCAGAGAGGAAAAATGGCTTAGAGAACATAAGAGCCAGCTTGTGATGTAGTGAACCAAAACTCAAACACAAGAAGGCTTCCCCACTTCCCTAAATGGACTTGTGCCTCTGGTATGTCCTTTTTCTTCTCATGTATAACATCTAGTCCCATTCTTCCTCCTCCTCATACCTGCTTCCCTTTTTTTTTTTAATTAGTCTCTTACCTTGGTGAGGGAGAGAACTCACTTGATTTTTATGTTGAAGTCCTTCGAATCTGTTGATGCACTTGCATACTTGCTGTTTGTGTTTCACAGGATATTAATCCTTTCTGAAGCAAGGCAACTTACAATGTGTGATGATGTTCCTGGGCCTGAAGAGAAGAGAAAGTTATAGGAATAACACCCTTCCCCACAACTGTTATATACATACTCAGCTCTCTCTGTTCTTCCTTTTCCTAAGTGTAGAGAAGGCAGGACCACGCTGCATAAATTAGCTATGGAATCAGATCATTGTTTTGACAAAGTAAATGGCTTGAACTCCACTGCAGATTTCAGAGAGCCACTTCCAGATATCAATGGCAACATCATTATCAATTTTAGCCCATTAGGGCTGATTTATATGTATCTGTTAGTAGGCAGAGACTGAAGTTTTCAAACTATTAAAAACCAGTACTCATGACTTTTTTAAGGTGCAGACACAACATTGTTCTTGGGAAGATAGGATTAGAAATGAGAAATTTGTTCATAAGTGCATCGTTTATGATTAATAGCCATGCCAGAAGTCAACTGATTTGGTTGCTTTTTGTTTGTTTTTCCCAGGGAAAGTACAGGGAAAGAATACAAATCAATAAAGGTATGCTTTAAAATCACAAGAATTCATTGTCCTAGTTTGTGTTAATAGAAGGAAAAAATACCAAGAGTGAGAGAACATCTTATCATTGTAAAGCTGAAATAAGATTGAGATTCTTCAATCTCAATCTCTGTGTAGCATCTGTTTTCCCATTTAATACACCCACAGCAGCATTTTCAGCTTCCAACAACTGGAGGACAAGAGGAGGGAGATGAGTACAGCTCCGGCCAACATGGCAAAGGGCAATGAAGTATTTTTAAGAGAGAACTGTTATAAGACACATGAAAAACAGCAATACACCTGCAAAAAGTAATGATTTGAATAAGACAATTCAAAGCTGAAACATGCAAACAAGCATGGCTCAGGGATTTCCTTTTTTCCTCAAAGAAGGTTAATTTTTCTTAATTCCCTCGACATTTGCATACAATTCTCAAAGTTAAGGAGGGTTATTGGCAGATCCTGGAAAATCATGTGAAACAAGAGCATTCTGGCTGCTCGGAAGTATTTGATGGAAAGATTAAAAACATGTCTTTTTTCAATGTATTATTGATTTTTTTACTTAGTATGTATCAATATTACTTTTCAACATAAATGAAAGTACTATTATGCTTTCTCTTTTCTTTGAGGTAATTTACAGTTTTAACACTTTCAACTTGCATTTAAGCATATTTTATTTTAAGGTTCAATTTATAGAGAATTTTAGAGGTTTTAAAAGTTTAAGCCTCTTAAAAGTGTTTGTTCTCACAAACAAAATTGATGAGAAAAGTAATTTTATAAAATACAGTTAATCTCAACTTCTTTTGAGGGCTGGGAAGGACAGCATACATTTGTAATAGGCTTGACAAAATTGTGTTATTTCTAACCACTTTATGAGTCTTACGCAGCTGGTAGGATCCATTCTTTCTACACTTTTCAAATTCATCTTAAAGAAAACTGTATCTGGAATTCAAGACAAACTTCATAAGGAAAGGGTACCATGTTGAGTGACTTTGGCTCACCATTGCACACAGCTCTTCCCATGGCTTCCATCCTACACTCCCCTGGGCGAGTTCTGTCCATGGGGAGCTTTGTCCTGGAAACTCTGATTACTCAGACCGTGTCTTAAGTGGCTTCCCCTTTAAGAAAATGTAAAATTTCTCAAATTTAAAGGAAAATCAAATTTAAGCTTCCAAACTGTACTATGATGTTTCATTTTATAAAATTAGATGGTATTTCTTTTCTTTTAGTGTGCAAAGTTATTTAAAAAGTAAGCACACAAAAAGTTAGCAAGACAATTAAAGCCACTTAAAAATTATAAACTGCACATTTATAGCCAATAGAAATGTCTGCTATACCTTTGTTTGTGGGTAGATTCTGATTTCCAAATTGTTTTTAATATGCTTATATTACTTTTATAACAAAAAGCACCCTTAATGTTTTCAAATAAACATTAACATAAGTTAACTGTTAAACTTTAGGTTTTTGCAATAATTTTTTGTCATTGAAATGCAGTAAAACATGCCAATTTAAATTAACACACGTGAAATTCTCTAAAGGTCCTCCAGGTATTTTATTCCTTATTCTTAACTAAGTCTCAACTTAATTAAGACTTTTAAAAATATTTTACATAAACAAGAAAACTAGCTTCTTGATGTCATTGAGGAAAGAAGAGCCGTCTGTGTTAGGAACAAAATGTCCAGGGGCTCCTGAAGAGCAGGGCTAGACACTGGAAATGCTCCCAGTTTCCATAGGAAATGTGTTCTCCCAAGAACACAGGCTGGTGGGGGTGTTGCTGAAAATCACTCTAGGTGCCTATTATTGTTGAAAAAAATATCAGAAGCAGCCCGGGCATTTTTATTGTTTCCCCCAGTGGTCTGGTCCAAAGGGAGAAACACAATCTCCACTGTCCGTGAGGACACAGCTTCCATGACTGCTGACTCCCTAATGACCAGAGGAGAGCCTGCCATCGGTAATACTACACATAAGTTGTTGAATGGAAAAATGACACTGAATAAACACACAGCATTTCAATCAGGATTCATTCATTTTTCCTTTGTTTGTGTATCTGTTTGTTCCCATCACCAAGTAAATTCTCTTAGGGACAAACGTACTCTTCTCAGTATCTAGTACAGTATTGGTAGGTAATTAATTTTAAGGAACATCCAAAATTCTTAGGTTACAGGATAACACTATGGAAATAGGCAGTCTAGTACAATGGTTAAAAGCTTAGACCAAAGAACCAGACTGCCTGGCTTTAGATCCCAGCTCTGCCTGTAGGCGCTTTGTGACCTTGGGCAGGTGGCTTAACTATCCTTTTCAAATAGAGGTAGTAATGGCACATACCTTACATAATAATGAAAGAATTAAATAAGTTAAAACATCAAAAATGCTTAGAACAGTCAAGCATATAGTAAGTGTGATGTAATGTCTTCTATATTCTTATTAATCTTAACATTTAGCTATGTTTGAAGTCTTCTAACTAACTCTAGCCTCTGGGTTTTTTTAGCCCACTTTCCCTCAGAAAACACAACTTCCTGTTTCTAAGGACAGACAAAACTTTTAAAAGTTATAAAAATACTCAAAGACTTCTTGGACATCAAATAACTCTTACAAAACAACATTTTGATGAGTTAAGTGTAAAGGAATCAAAAACATACGGATTAAATTTCCTTTATAATACACATGGGCTTAAAATGAAAAGAAAAGTGCTTAGCAAAACACACTTTGGATTGCCAAACCCAAAACATCGAAAAACAGTTCAAGACATTCTGCAGCCTCGCGACAGAACCAGCCCCTCCCCAATCAACAGTTAAAATCCCCACTCATCTGGACCACTGAGCTCTGAACTAGTCCCCAGCTTGTATTTTTTGATCCATCTTCTCAAAGGGGAACCTTCTCCCCAATTTATGTGGCAGCATGCCACACCTCAGAAGCAGTACATAAGCAACTTATAAATTAGAAGGCATAAATAGGTTATCATCTGCATAGGCTTCTCATTTTAATACTTTATTGAAGATCTTTATGCATATGAATGAATAATGTGTTACATATACTAAAATAAAGATTTAGACTAATGTCTCATAATAAGCTGGCATTCTATTTTTCTGTTTGCAACATATCCATGAGTAAGAGGCAACCTGGACATTTGAAAGTATTATTCATAATTAAATAATATTCTAAAATTTGTCTTCTGCATAAAAATGTTTTTCTAAGATGGACTTTCACTTTGAGAGTTTTGATGCCACACTGTCTGCATGTTGTCAGGACAGGAAAGCATGTCATTGCCTGCCCTAGATGCTCTTTCCCTCGTGTGTTGAATATTAAGTCTATGAGATGTTCTGTAGCTCTAATTTAAAAAAACAAAGATTTCAGGTTTTAGATTTCTTCTGAAATAAATACTTTTCTACACTAAACCCCTTTACAGGCTTTCATAGAAGAGCAAAGAATAGCAGCCTGAAAAACTGATACCCCAGAAAAACATAAAGGATCAAAAACCAATGTTAATATTAATGACCTAGTCACATCTAAACAAGCAATGTTTTAATAATAGACAGACATAATGAACTATTATCTTTTTTCCTGGTAAGCCCTGCTACATTTGAGTATTTCCTGTGGTAATCTGGATCCAAAATCATAGGATTTAATGCATTGATTAATAAGTCTGTAAATAAAATATTAGTATAAAATAGAAAAGAATTTAATGTTTTTGAATATATCTTAAGATTGTAAGGTGGCAAGACTAAAACATATTTCTCTATTTTGAAATGTATTACTTTTAAATTTTTTCTATTTTTTAATGACTTAAGTAAAAAGATACGTGCCTTAACAGTATTTTTCCTTGTTTAACAGCAATGTGGGTGGCCTCTTTCTCTAGGGACTGTCACATTTTCTTTGAGTAAGAAGTTTGCCCCTAAAAGAACAATCTTAAGAATAAAATATTGCATGCATATATGTTGTCTCATTTTTAGAACTAATTAAATATTTGATGAAACAGACACCAGTTTGCATTTCATTAGTTTTGTGGAAATGTCACCAAAGAATTCAGTACAGGACCTATTATAATCCCCATCAATCCTTTACCCTACCCACTGCTCAGATTTGCCTAAGAATCTTCTTTCTGATGGATTGAGAATCAGAATTCCTGTGACAGGTTATCTGGGGTTACAAGGGACTGGGAGACCCTTGATCAGTTGAGGAAAGTATTTCAGTTATAAAATAAAGGTAACCACTCTAAAAAAGTAAAATTTTATGATGATTCATTGTACTTTATTTACATTTTGATTTCTTATAACCCAAAAAATAACCTATCTCTGACATCTACTATTTTTGCTGTAGGAAAATATGTCATATCTAATGAACTGGAGCAACTTTTAAAATCAACAGCTTTAAGAACATTTGTGTCTCTGACTTGTTATTGTCACTCAGATATGCAAGTATAATAACTGTTTGATCATGTAGAGACATTTTAAAAACATAGTAGCACGCAGCAAAATAAAATTTGTAAGTTTAGCATGTCTACTGTCAAAAACTCTAATGAACCTCATTTCTCTGGTGGAAGTGGATTGTGGGTTCACTCACTCATCACACATGCACTGAAGACCCAGTGACCACCCAGGAATCAAGAGAAGTAACATGTCACACTTTAACCACAGATTATAATTTATTTAAAATTAAGACTTAAAGCCTGAAAAATTCGAGCCAAAGGAGACCGCAGAGATCATCTAATCCAAGCCTCTTGTTTAAGCCCCAGAGCAGTGAAATTGTTGTCCAGAGCGCAATGTCTAAGGGCATTTGGTGTGAAAAACATTGGAAAAGACCTATGTATAGCTTATGCTCTTTGACGTGTATATAAAATCTAGTGCATTAGTTTGTGCAGCCACAATTTATAACTTTATTGCTTCATAATTGTCTATGCTGTTCTTTGACTCAAAATAGGTTTGCCTGCTGTTTTAAGTGTGAAATAGTGTTACAGTTTAGAAGTAACTCACCTATGTGAATACTTACCTTTTTAATGTTTTAGGTTCAAATTCTCTATATGTTTGGGGACCACACACTATACACTACATTTGGGGACCTCACTAATACAGGACCCTGCCTGACAGAGTATCTACTTTTATGATTTATTTTTGTGATTTATGTTCATATATAAGTACCAAAAAGTATATAATAGGTGCTGATATAGATATATTAATGTATTTTTAACAATTATTTTTAAGTATATTTTATTGATTATGCTATTACAGTTGTCTCATTTTCCCCCCTTATCCCCCTCCACCCTATACCCTGCCTCCCTCCAAGATTCTCCATCCCTTAGTTCACGTCCATGGGTCGTATGTATAAGTTCTTTGGCTTCTCTGTTTCCTATAGATTCTTAACATCCCCCTGTTTATTTTGTACCTACCAATTATGCTTCTTATTCCCTGCACCTTTGCCCCCGTTCTTCCCCCTCGCCCTCCCCATTGATAATTCTCCACATGATCTCCATTTCTGTGATTCTGTTCCTGTTCTATCTAGTTGTTTGCTTAGTTTGGTTGTGTGTGTGTGTGTGTGTGTGTGTGTGTGTGTGTGTGTGTTTTAGGTTCAGTTCTTGATAGTTGTGAATTTGTTGTCATTTACTGTTCATAGTTTTGATCTTCTTTCCCTTATATAAATCTCTTTAACATTTTATATAATGAGGGCTTGGTGATGATGAACTCCGTTAACTTGACCTTATCTGGGAAGCACTTTATCTGCCCTTCCATTCTAAATGACAGCTTTGCTGGATAGAGCAATCTGGGATCTAGGTCCTTGCCTTTCATGACTTGGAATACTTCTTTCCAGCCCCTTCTTGCCTATAAGGTTTCTTATGAGAAATCAGCCAATAGTCTTATAGGAACTCCTTTGTAGGCAACTCTCTCCTCTTGCTACTTTTAAGATTCTCTCCTTAAGATTCTCACCTTTAATCTTGGGTAATTTAATTATGATGTGTCTCTGTGTGTTCCTCCTTGGATCCAACTTCTTTGGGACTCTCTCAGCTTCACAATTAATTTTGGGATTCTCTCAGCTTCACAATTAATTTTTTTAAAGAATGAATACTCCATCTTTCCCACACCTACCCTGTTTAAAATGTAAGCTCACTAATATGCCATGGATTGTTTATATAGCAAACTATAGTAAGTTAGTTAATATATGAAGCTTTTTTAAAGACCAGAATTTTTCAGTTTTCACATAGCTCAGATGAGTAAAATAGAGAGGTATCTACTGTTTCTTGAGTTCACAATACTATTCCCAGAGTTAAGTAACAACAACAAAAGCTGGTCATTAACTTTACATTTTGGATGGTGGTTTCTTTATGCATGACTAAGAAAAGACAATCTTTGAATGTTACAACACTTAAATTAAAAATATGGAGGGGATTATAGAATCTACCTCTGAGGAAATCCTTAGGATAGAGATCTGTCTGGGACTGTTTATGTGTTGTCTGAAAAGAGGGGTGTGGTTCTTTGTGGTTATTGCTGGTTTTGTGGTTATTATTCTTAAGTCTTTCACTTTTTTTAAAGCCAAATTTTAAGAAAGGGATAGGAACATGGCAAGACAAGGTGAAGTCAGTAAAATAATAATTGAGAGCCAGTGACAAGCAGAATGAATTAACGGATTATGTTAGATAGGCTATGGTAAAAAACTTACAAGATTGTCTTTTCCTGCATTTTTAAAAGTAAACAAAAATACTCAGCACAAATCCCATCTCCAAAGCTCTGAATGATCTATCTCATAGAACAACAGCTGAATGGTGAACATTAGCTTTCCTTGTGAGGCAAAGACTTTTGGAATAACCTCTTTCCTGAATGCCAATGACCATAAACATATTACCTGAGCTATTTGTTATCATCACAAATTAGATTAGAGTTTCCATTACATATACTCATTCTATCATGTGATTCAAATATTGGGCAGATTTTAATTATTGAACTAAGAAATGAATAATAGGAAAGGAGGACACCTAAGAAGAAATACCAACCCTCTGTATTGCCCTACTAGTGAGAAACTATGAATTGCTTTTCTTTTCCTTTTCATATCTGACAAGAAACATTTGTAAATCTACAAGATAAAGGTGAAGTGGGAAAATATAGAAGAATGAAACATTCAGGGCTGAGAGTGCATAGTAAATGTTCCCTTTACCCCATGTTTCACATGCTTGTATTCTAACCCCTATTATACATAGTTTCAGTGATCAAATGTCCTGGTATATCATTCTCCCACTCCTTTGAGAGTATTTGATCTTTTCTGTTCTTAATATATGATTTCCACAGTCTGTTTCATGCGTTACTCAAAATTGCCTCATCTTTTTTGAAGTTAGATATAAACAATAAATAATAAATGGTGAATTTTTTTTAAGTTTGGTATAGTACTAATTAAATCAAGGCTATTAGATTCTTGTTTGGACCAGTTAATTTGGTTATGTGCCACATCTTAATTCTAACCAGGTATCTCATAAATACATTTGAGGTAATCTAGGCAACACATCACAGTTAAATCAAACAAAATCTATTAACTTTGCTAGAAAAACTACTCAGCCTACATACCATATTGAAAATGAGTCTGGGACTAAGTGGAAGCTGCACTAACCTCCTCCCAGGACCAATCTGGAATTACAACTGAATTGTAGAGAAAGCATCCTCAATAACCAACTGAACACTAGTTGGAGAGAAGACTTATAATCAAGGAGAGACAGAAGAAATCACTTCACCACAACAGGACTGGTAGGCAGTGCAGAGGAGGCACGAGAGGGTTGGCTGGGCTCCCATGGGTGGCAGTTGTAGTTCTGGAGGTGTATTTCAGTGGCCAGGGAGTCCCCCCTGAGAAATGTGGTATCTGAACCATAAGCCGTCTCCCCAGCCTACAGCATCAAAATGAGAAAGGAACCTAGATAATATCCAGCTGTGAAAAGCAGCAGGGTTTCTGTCTGCCAGGGAGAGATGGCTCGAGATGCCCGGAGCCTCTTAAAGGGCCAACACACAGAAATTCATTTGGAGCCACTTACCCTGGGCTCCAGCAGAGGAACGGCAGAATGGACTAGAGATGTTTAAGGAGAGTAAGGGACTGGTGGCTCTGGGGAGAGAACTGAAGAAACAGCTACCAGCATCCCTGTGCTGAGTCATCCCTCATACTGCTGGAGCCATCTTTCTCAGGCAGAGCACTCCTCTCTAAGTGGCATCAGCCTAAGGGGAAGCAACAGCCCCACCCACAGGAATTACTCTGCTGCACCCTGAGGTGCTTAAGCCAGACTGCTGATTACATCTTGATTATATTGACAGCTGATCAGATAATGACTGCTTAGTTTAACATCTAAGGCAGAAAATATAAAGAAGCAGCCAAAATGGGAAGACAAAGAAACAGATCCCAAATGAAAAAATGAGAGAATTCTCTAGAAGAACTAGATGAAATGGAGGCAAGCAATTTATCAGATAGTTTATAGTAATGATTAAAATGATACTCAACACATGAAAAAAGAACATAGAAACCACAAAAAAAAACCAGTCAGAAATAAAGAATGCAATGTCTGGGAGAAATAATATACTGGAAGAAATAAACAGCAGGTTAGATGAAGCAGAGGACAGAATCAGTGTTTCAGAAGAGAAGGTAGAAAAAAACACCCAGGCAGAGCAGCAAAAAAAGCAAAGAATATTAAAAAGGGAGGAGAGCTTAAGAAACATGTTGGACAACATGAAGTGTAACAATATTCACATCATGGGAATAACAGAAGAAGAGAGTAATCAAGGGATTGAGAACTTCTTTGAAGAAATAATGACTGAAGACTTCCCTAATCTGGTGAAGGAAAGAGTTACACAAGTCCAGGGGGCTCAGAAAGTCCCAAACAAGTTGGACCCAAAGAGGTCTATACCAAAATACATCATAATTAAACTGACATGGTTTAACGACAAGGAGAGAGCACTGTTTGTGAGCCGTCAACCTGCCATGACTGATGGGTTCCATAAGTGCCTGGCCTGTGGCTCTTAGTTTCAGATCTTGGAAACAAGCACCTGGGGGCTGTGGGTGAGGGGGGGGGGGGAAGACAAGGAGAGAACTCTAAAAGCCTGAAGAGAAAAGCAGGTAGTTACCCACAAGGGAGCACCATTAAACTGGCATCTTAGTACTCAACAGGAATATTTCAGTCCAGAAAAGAGTGGCATGAAATATTCAAGGGGAAGAAAAGCAAGGACCTACAACCAAGGCTACTTTACCCAGCACAGCTATCATTTAAAATCAAAGGAGAAATAAGGAGCTTTCTACATAAGAAAAAGCTAAAGGAATTTTTTAACACCAAACAAGTACTGCAACAAGTGTTAAAGGGCTTGCTTTAAGAAGAAGAATAAGAAAAAGAGAAAGGAAAAAAAAAAAACCAGAGGAAACAGTCTAACAACAAAATGGCACTAAATACATAGCTATCAATAATCACTTTAAGGGTAAATGGCTTAAACAGTTTAACCAAAAAAACATAGGGTAGCTGAATGGATAAGAAAATAAGACCCATATTATGCTACCTCCTAGAGACCCATCTCAGATCATAAGTTACACACACTAAAAGTAAAGGGTTGGAAAATGTTATTTCATGCAAATGGAAAAGAAGAAAAATTGCTGGAGTAGCAATACTTATATCCAACAAAATAGACTTTAAAACCAAGGCTATAGTAAGAGACAAAGAAGGACACTACATAATGATAAAGGGAATAATCCAACAAGAGGATATAACACTAGTAAACATTTATGCAACCAACAGAGGAGCACCTAAATTTCTAAAGCAAATCTTGGTGAACATAAAAGGAGAGATGGACAGAAATACAGTTATATTTGGGCATTTTAACAACCCATTGACTTCAATGGATAGATCTTCCAGGCAGAAAATCAACAAGGAGACAGTGGCCTTCAACAACACACTACATCAAAATGGACATAATTGATATCTTCACAGCATTTCTTCCCAAAGCAGTAGAATATACATACCATTATTTTGCCATGTATAATATGCACTTTTTTGCCCAAATTTTTTAGGGAAAAATAGGTATGCATATTATACATGGATATAATGATTATGTACCATGGGTATAATAATGGGTATACTAATGCCATGTAAAATGTCCACAAAAATATAGGTATGCATAATGCATTGCAAAATATGGTAGTTTTCAAGTGCACACGGAATGTTTTCTAGGATGGACAACATGTTAGGACACAAAACAAGTCTTGATAAATTTAAGAAGATTGAAAGCACATCAAGCATCTCCTCTGACCAAAAACTAGAAATCAATCACAAGAAGAACACTGAAAAACATGCAAAGACATGGAAGCTAAATAACTTGTTAATAATCAATGAATGGGTCAACAATGAGATCAAGGTACAGATCAAAAGATACCTTGAAGTAAATGAAAATGAAGATCCAAATGAAGACAATAATTCAAAATCTGTGGGACACAGAGAAAACAATCCTAAGAGGGAAATTCATAGCATTACAGGACTATCTTGAAAAACAAGAAAAAACTCATATAAACAATCTAACTCCACATTTAAAGAAACTTGAAAAAGAACAATGAACAAAGCCCAAGGTGAGTAAAAGGAATGAAATAATAAAGATCAGAGCAGAAAAAAATGAAATAGATTCTGAAAAAAAAGATAACAAAAGATCAATGAATCCAAGAGCTGGCTCTTTGAAAATATAAACAAGATTAACAAACTTTTATCTAGACTCATCAAGAAAAAAAAAAAAAGAACCCAAATAAATAAAGTCAGAAATAAAGGAGAAGAAATAACAACTGACACCATAGAAATACAAAGAATGGTAAGAAAATAGTATGAACAATTATATGCCAACAAACTGAACAACCTGGATTAAATGGACAAATTCCTAGAAACATACAATCTTCCCAAACTAAATCTGGAAGAATCAGAGAGTCCAAATAGACAGAATATACCTAATGAAATGGAAGCAGTCATAAAAAAAAACTTCCAACAAACAAAAGCCCTGGACCAGATGGTCTCACAGGAGAATTTTACCATTCTGAGAAGAATTTACACCTCTCCTTCTCACGGTATTTCATAAAATTCAAGAGGAGAGAAAGCTCCCAAACACATTTTACAAGACCAGGACTATCCTAAATCCAAAACCAGATAAAGATACTACAAAGAAAGAAAATTACAGGCCAATATCACTGAGGAACATAGAAATCTTCCATAAAATATTAGCAAAATGGGTACAGCAATGCATCAAAAAGATAATACACCATAGTCAAGTTGGATTTATTCTGGAAATGCAAGGATGGTACAACATATGCAAATCAATAAATGTGATTCAAGACATAAACAAAATGAAGGATAAAAACCACATGAGCATATCCATAGATGCAGAAAAAGCTTGTGATAAAATCCAGCACCCATTTATGACCAAAACTCTCAGCAAAGTGGGAATAGAGAAAACATCATATTTTGCCATGTATAATGCGCACTTGTTTGCCCAAATTATTTAGGGAAAAATAAGAATGTGTATTATACATTGGTGGTATTAATTCTATATCTATAAAAATGTTTTTAATTCTTTTATTTATGCTTATTCATTAAAAGTATAACCCTAGAAAGCAGTAATGATATCTATATGCAAAATAATACCCTGTAATATGATCATTGATTTTGTTCCTAAATATAAATAAATAAATAATTGAATTAAAAATTTAAAACAAAAATTTTTTTCCTGAAAGTTTGGGGCAAAAACTTGCATGCTTATTATACATGGCAAAATACAGTACCTAAACATAATAAAGGCTATATATGACAAATCCACTGTCAGCATCATACTCAGTGGGCAAAAACTACAAACTACAAACATTATTTCACTTGTTTCCTTAAGATCAGGAACAAAACAGGGATGTCTGCTTTCACCTCTCAGATACATGCAAAAAAATGAAACTAGACCACCTTCTTACACCACACACAAGAATAAATTCCAAATAGATCAAAGACATAAATGTTAGACCTGAAACCATAAAAACCCTAGAAGAAAACCTAGGCAGAAAAACCTTGGACATTGGTCATAGCAATTTTTTTATCAGATATATCTCCCCAAGTGAGGGAAACAAAAGAAAAAGTAAACAAATGGGACTACATGAAACTAAAAAGATTTTGCACAACAAAGTAACTCATAAACAAAAGAAGAAGACAACCCACAGAATGGGAGAACATATTCACTGATACATCTGATAAGGGGTTAATATCCAAAATTTATAAAGTACATGCAAAGCTCAACATCAAAAAAAGAAACAACCCAATTAAAAAATGGACTAAGGACCTGAATAGACACTCTCCAAAGAGGCCAATAGACATATGAATAGATGCTGAACTTCACTAATCATCATAAAAATGCAAATTAAAACCACAATGAGATACCATCTTACACTGTCAGAACAGCTATCATCCATAAATCAACAAACAAGTGCTGGTGAGGATGTGGAGAAAAAGGAACCCTTTTGCACTGTTGGTAGGAATGCAGACTGGTGCAGCCACTGTGGAAAGCAATATAGAGATACCTCAAAAAATTAAAAATAGATCTGCCTTTTCACTCAGTAATCCCACTTCTGGGAATGTATCCAAAGGAAGCCAAAACATTAATTTAAAAGAATATAAGCAACCTGCTATGTTCATTGCAGCATTATTTACAATCACCAAGATATGGAAGCAGCCCAACTATCCATCAATAGATGAGTGGATAAAAACAAGTATGGGACATTTATTTAGTGGAATTCTACTTGGCCATAAAAAAGAAGAAAATTTTACCTTTTGCAACAATATGGATGAGAGAGCATTGTGCCAAGTGAAAAAGCTAGTCAGAGAAAGACAAATACCACATGATTTCACTCATATGTGTAATCTAATGAACAAACTGAACTAACAAGCAAAACAGAGACAGACTCATAGAGGGAGAGCAGATGACAGCCAGTAGTGGGGAGAGGTAGAGGGATTGACCAAAAATAAAAAGGACTCTTGGACATGGACAACAGTGTGGTGATTTCTGTGGGGAGAAGTGTAAAAGGGGACTAAATGGCAATGGAAAAAAATACAATAAAGATTAAATGAAAAAAAAGAAGCAAATGAATCTATAGGCAGAGCATGGACCTTATTAATAACTAGGTAAAAGTATTTAATCATCTTTCAAGGATTGTTCCATTTTTTTCTCTAATTATGTCCCTATCAGTTTGCTTTGTAGGAGCAGGTAAAGTGACGTCTATTCCCTGCTCATGTTCAGCTGAGTGTAACTATTTTGTAAAGGACATTAGTCATGGTAACTAGAAGACCCTATTAGTTGACCTCCCCCTTCTTCCACAGAACCCCAGTTTTATTCATATATTTATTACTCAGGGAATATCATTCTATCAGCAGCTGCATGATAAATCTGCATTAGTTAAGCCAATCACGGTTTTTCCATGCCCCTTGTCAATGATGAATGTGGCCATGCCTGTGTAAGAGGAAGTCTATAGGCATATATCTGGGAAAGGATTCTGTACTAGAGAGTTAACTGACCCCACAAGTTTAATTTTTCTCTTTCCTAGTGTGTTTCTGGGATTCAGCTTCCCAGCCAGGTACTATATGCCCCAATCCCCAATTTCATACATAGGATCATAAGATTAGTTCTAGCTGACAGAATGTCATCAGAAGGCCAAGACAATCAAATGTGCAACATGCCCCTCCCCAATCCTCTCTTCCCCATTCAGCTGCAACCTTGGATGTCATGTATGAAGATGGTATTATAATATAACTGTTCAGTTTAAGGAGAGGTGTCCAGAAATATCTGCATTGGACTTGCATGAGTGAGAAATTTTATTGTGTAAAGATACTTCTTTAAATCCTACTTCTTACTCAAGAGCCAGGGAAAAGGCGTGGCATTGAAAAGAATAAGTGTAGCCCACCTTAAAGCTATATAGTCAAGTACTGCAGATGTTTTACTCTGGACTCTTTTTATGCTGGGCTTTGGCTCTTTTTATCAGTAAAATGACAGGACTAGGACCAATGGCTTTTATATTTCCTACAGGCATCCCATTCTGTGATCCTGGATGCCAGTGGACACCAGTTCTCAATTGCCACAGTATGGGCAGGAGGAGCCAGTAGTGACGATCTGCACTGAAACCGAGAACCTAGAGCTCTGGGGGGGACAATGTCTAAGCACAATGAGGCTGTGTGTTTTGGGGACCAGGGCTGCATGTGTATTATTAACTGGAAGCTGTGATTCTGGAGCCAGAGCCCATTTGGCATAGTACAGCTATACATAAGCTTAAGCTGGCAAAAGGAGAATGCTCTTTGCGTGAACCCCAAAGAACCACTGAGGGATGCACAGCTCCAGCAAACACGGCCCTGCAAATGCCTTCTTAGCTACATTGGCTTCACCATCCTAATCAGTTCTTTACTACAGAAAACTTAAAAACAATACTAAAGACAAACTAGGATGGTAGTAACACTACCTTGGAACAGGAAATCTGGGGCACTGAAGACTACGTCCGCTCTCCCTGAAAGAAGCCAGTGGGGAAGAAGAGTGCCTCATGGACCAGAGCAAGCAATCTTGGGCTCCTAGGGACCAACATCACTCCAATAAATGTTACAAAAATAATTTAAAAATTGGGTAAATAAAAGAATCAAACACTTAAACTGTCATTCCTATATGACCTAGAATGTTGGGTAACCAAATAGTAAATAAGAGGAATCATCTCCTCACAAAAGTATGCCAATTAGTAATGAAAAAGTGATAAATTAAACATTATCTCTTTTGCAACCCTAGTAAATTAATACATATATAAGCTTTGAAGATCAAGCACTACAAACATTTTTAAAAATCAGACATTGTGTGCCTTCTGATGAAAACCATAGTATTGCAGAGACAGAACTTAGGTTTAACTGAGAGTATCTGGGTCCAGCTGCCAATCTGTGGGAAACTCAAAGGGCCGAGGAACATGCTGGTGTGTGCATGAGCTTGCAGTGAGCCACACCCGGACTGGGGACTCTGGACAGGTCCAGTGCTCTGGGTTCTTCACAGATACTTTGTAAGAAAAAGAAAGGAATGGCTAAGAAACCTGTAAATTGAAAGAGACATAAAAGATGTATCAAATTTTTTAAAATGGACAAGACTGCACTACAGTATCTAAAGATTATCACTTGGGTGATAAAATCATATAAATGCAAGAAAGTGCTTTCTGTACACATCAGGATTGCAGCTCCTTTTGGAGGAGGGAGGTGCTGTGACTGGGGCAGTTCAATGAAAGTCGTTGTGGAAAGGTTGCCCTACTAGTCAGAGTTCTCTAGAGAAACAACAGGATAAGTACATAGATAGTTATAGGTAATATAGATACATAGGCTCATGTGATTATGGAGTTGAGAAGTCCCACTATCGGCCCTCTGCAGACTGGAGGCCTAGGAAAGCCAGTGGTGTAATTCAGTCTGAGTCTGAGGCCTGAAAACCAAGGGAGCCCACAGTGTAAATCTCGGTATGAGGGCAGGAGAAAATGAGATATCCCCGCTCAATCAGTGAAGCAGGAGAAAAGGGGTGAATAACTCCTTCCTCCACTTTTTGTTTTATTCAGACTCTCAATAAATTAGATGAAGTTAAACCACCTTGGAGAAGGCAATTTACTGAGTCCACAGATTCAGATCTAATCTCCTTGGGAAACACCCTCACAGACTTGCCCAGAAGCAATGTTTAACGAGGATACCCTGTGGCCAGTCAGGCTGACACAAAATTAACCGTCACGGCTGACAATGTTTTATTTCTTGAAGTGAGTGGTGGTTTCAGGCTATTTGCCTTATAATAACTTTTTCTGATATACATTTTGTGCATGCGTTTTTCTGTAACTGTTTTATTTTACAATAAAAGGTAATAGCTTAATGAAATATAAGAATGTCCCATATGAAATATAAGTTATATATCTACATGAAAAGTATATTTTGTGGGCAGGAGTAGTTTTTTAAATGAATCATGTGTAATGTTCCAACCTGCTGCACAGATCCCAGGGTTCTCAATATAATAGATAAAATATTATTAATATGATAACCTCTTTAAAAACATAGGCAGTGTCTTAAACATCTTTTATGCTGTCACATGGGCCTAGCACAATGGTGAGACTGTAAGAGTTCTCATTTACTGAGAGTTCACTATATGGTGGGCACTATGCTAATTGTTTTACATGAATTATCTCATTTCATCCTCCTACAACCTTAAAAATGGTGATTGTAGCTCTGACCAATGAAGCTTAGTTGGTTGGAGCATCATCCCATAAACCAAAGGGTCCTGGGTTCAATTCCCAGTCAGGGAATATGCCTAGAGTGCAGGTTTAATCCCCAGTTGGGGCACATACAAGAGGCAACTGATCAATGTCTCTCTTGCATGTTGATGTTTCTCACTCTTTCTTTCTTCCTCCCTTCCCTTTTCTCTAAAATCAATGAGCATGCCCTTGGGTGAGAATCAAATAAATAAATAAGTAAGTAAGTAAAAATGTAAAAAAATAGTAATTGTAATTATTTTAAAGAATATTCCAGATAAGGAGGCTGAGGCTCAGAGAGGTTAAGTACCACGCCTGAGGACCCCACCTCTAGGCCACGCAGCTGGAATCTGGACCCTAGCGGTCTGACTCTAGAGCAAGTTCTACCTCCAACACAAATGTTCAACAAATACTTGCCCGACCAAACTTGTTTCATTATACGTATTTCACCTTCATACTTTCTGTTCATTGTATCATTTTAGACATTTAAAAATCAGTTAGTTATATTTATTTTGAATTGAATTCAATCTGATGTAAATAATACATTATATCAATTAATGAAACACAATATATCAAACAACATTTGGTAACATTCACAAAGCATATAATCCCATGTACAGTGAGCCTCTGGTCCTGGTAGTTTTTTTTTACAAAAGGAAGTAAAGAAACCCTTCCTGATATACATAAGCGTTAGGAAAATCCTTCTCTCAGAGCCTGCTTCCTCTTCTCAGCTTTCTGTAATTTCCCAGTGATGCTCTTAAACAACACTAAATAAGCACACTGAATAAAGTGAAACAGATCCAAAGGTGTTGAGAAGAATCAATGATCATATTCACCATTTTCCCAATCTTCTTAAGTACTTAAGTCATTGAAAATGAAAGTGTTCTCTTTTGGCTGCTTTGTATAGATTGTTTTAGGGTCAAGTGAATCTCCAACACAGGTGATTTTCATAAATTTAACTGTCTAGGTAAATACAGGAAGTCAATAGTATATAGAAAAATAATGTAATTATTTTTATCAAATTAATAAACATAAAACTTTTTAGTGTGAACATCTTAAAAGGATTTTTTTATTCAAATCAGCATTTATATCATCCAGTTTACCCTTAGGTGTTCTAAAAGAAATTCATATAGACTACATTGTTGGACAATGAACTCTTCAGAAGACTAATAATTCTCAAAATACCCTCATTTTGCAGTTTTTAGAAGATAAGGAAAGTTAGTAGTATTACCAAGGAAAATAACCCAAAAAATTGTGAATGCAAACACCTGAACTAATCTCCTCAATTTATAAGTATCTGATGCTTTATTAAGAGTGGAGGGAGAGAGAGAAGACAGTGGTAAGAAAAATTCCATTCAAATAGGAGCCACAATTGGAATTATGAGTTGATGCCACAATATCTGAATTTCAATATTATATATGATTTTAATAAAATTCTACATGGAAAGCTTTCAGAACCTCCCTACTTTTTTAAGTTACATTTATTGGGGTGACATTGGTTAACAAAATTATATAGGCTTCAAGTGCACAATTCTATGATACATCATCTGTATATTGCATTGTGTGTCCACCACCCAAAGTCAAATCTTCTTCTGTCAATATATATTTAACCCTTTCAATCCTTCCTACCCCCCTACCCCCATTCCCACTAGTAACCAGCATACCGTTGTCTGTGTCTATGAGTTTTTGTGTTTGTTTATTTTTCTTGTTTATTCATTCATTGTTTTCTGTTTTATATGCCACATATGAATGAAATCATATGGTTCTTAACTTTTTCTGTCTGATTTGTTCTTCTTAGCACGATATTCTCAAGGTCCATCCATGTTGAGCGAATGGCAATATTTCATCATTTCTTGTGGCTGAGTAATATTCCCTTGTGTATATGTATTATCTATTCTTTACCCAATCATCTAGCAAATGACATTTCAGTTCTTTCCATGTCTTGGCCACTGTGAATAATGCTGCAATAAACATAAGGATGCATAAATCTTTATGAATAAATGTTTTCACATTTTTCTGGGTGTAGATACCCAGAGGAGGAGTTGCTTGGTCATATGGTAACTCTATTCTTCACTTTTTGAGGAACTGCCATGCTGTTTTCCATAGTGGCTACACCAGTGTACATCCCCACCAGCAGTGAATGAGGAGAACCTCACTGCTTTTAAAGGGTTCTTTTCCATTATGCAGTTAAACTCTGAACTCTACATAAATATCAAAAGGCTTTGTTTCACAATCAGGTGATTATGGTTACATTATGTATTTGCTATAACACACATTACTAAACTCATTAGAAACAAATTGCTTTCTGTTATCATTTGTGTTAGGTTATACCCAATACTACTTTGTGTGAATTTTGTTACTGTTATTTCCAGATTCTGGGTCAGTTTAAAAATTCACTTGCCCTATAATATCAGTCTAACCACTCTCTGACACACTTTTTGCTTTGTTCCTCCTTCTTTCCGACCTGCCTTCCTTTCCTTCTGTCATCCCTTGAACAAATAGTTGTTGGTTGCTTACAGTATACCAAACTCTGTGCTGGACAAATTCAGTGTGATCCTGTCCTCATATTGCTTATCCCAAAGGGGGATATAGACAAATACACAGGTGAATATCACAACATGTGACATTTGCAGTATAGAAACAAAAACTGTATGGTTTGGGAGCATAAGGAAGAAGGACTGAGCTCAGACTGGTAGGGAAGGTGGAGAGTGACACACCTCTCTGAACATCACCGCCCTCAGCAATGAGGGGGACTGTTCCAAAGCCAGTAGATAGAATCAAACTTTTTCCCCTGCACAGGATTGTTTGTAGCCAGACCCACTTCCTTCCACAACCTCCAACTCATTGCTCTCCAGAGCTAGTCTCCCCTATTTAAAGCAACACTTTAAAAATGTTGCCTTTAAAAGACTAAGATCAGGAAACTCACAGCTCACAAAGCAGTCTGCTGGCACCAAAGCTCAAAAAAACAGCCCCTAAAAGCAGAGGCTCCCCTCTTTCGCCCAAACACAAGTTGTTATAATCCCTTTCTGCCTTCTGTGCTTATATAATACAGGCCTTCTTCGATTACAAGACACTTTGAAGATCTCACCTTCTCCCATTACTTGTCTTCTACATAAAATGCCCACAGATGTGAGTCTGTTAGAATGTGTGAGAACCGCAGCTGATAATTTATAAACCAATACTTCCTAAGGTTTGAGATGTGTTAAGATTCTATGGCTTCGAAAGAAGGCAGGTTGCTGCAGGAGCACCCCCTACTGGCTACAAGGAGAGGTGTTGTGGAATTGGAGGTGGAAGCCAACAGGCCTGAAAATAATAATGTTCAATACTTTCTATCTAATAACAAATACTTATTAAGAGATATTCTGTGATGTAACAGGACTGACATTATACATGCAAGTGGCCAAAGCAATTATCTTTTTGTTTTTACAACTAATATATTTAATAATCTGACCTCTTCTAGATCAACAGTCACAAAAGGAACTTGTGGGTTAGCTAAAATCAAGCACCATAAAGGTGTTTTGTTTTGTTTCTTCTCTAAATGTAATCAAATCAGGCTATGTAGCAACTGAGCAAGAACAGAAGGACACAAAGAACACCTAAGTGGACCATGTTCTTGCATGGGGAGATTCAGTAATATGAAATCACCAATTGTCCCAGATACCTGTACAAATTTAGCATAATTTTAACCAGAACCTAAATGGGATTCCTTAATAAATGTGACAAGTTGATTCTAAGTCTTATCTCTAAAAATAATAGATAAAATATATTTATTTGATATGCCAAATCAGAATACAATAGAAAGCTACAGTAACCAGAACATTATGGCACTAGCAAAGTTAATGCACCAACAGATCCAGGAGTTTGGGGATGTAGAATTTGATAAAGATATCTTGTAAACTAATTGGAAGAGGATTCAATGATGTTAAGACAATGGGACATAACGACTATCTTAAGACATACACAAGAATATACTGCAGCCATTTAACAAACACAGCAAAATAAATCATAAAAGAAATAGAAGAAAATGTTAATACTACAAGGAGTAAGCTTTCCTAAATGAAACATAAAGGGAGTTGTACTTTTGAGCTCCAAGAAATATGTATTACCTTATAACTTATCCAGTATTGAACAGATGCATAGTTTATTTTCCCCCTGCTCAGTTCTAATTTCCCTGTATCTGTCCTTACTTTTAACACGTTTGCTATTGTTACTAATTGGGCACCTTTTTTTGAGATAGAAAAAATGAAGCCCATGGAAATGAATTTGCTTGGCTAATAAGTATGGAACCATTAACACAGTTTCAAGAATTCAAAGGCATTAATTGTTCTTTCAAATACTTGAACTTTCTCAAACTAGGTCAAAATTCACAGGTGCTAGCTAGAAGAGTACTTGGATGTATGGGGCTTATTTTTTTAATACTATATTTTATCCCAAAAACTTATATCCCAGTACAGAAAACTAACCAAAAAAAAGGCAAAAAGAAAAAAAAAGAGTAGAAACTAAATAAATCCTCTTCATTTCTAGAGAGAGAACAGGTGAGCAGTAAAGAGCTTTGGCCAACAGAAAACTCACTTTACAGCTAATGCAAATGGACACATTAATGATAATATCAATCTGTGGAAGAAGACCACTAAAACTTCACTGTCGAAACTGGGTAAGGAACCTGTTAAAGAAGCCACTGGTCACAATTTAACATTTCAGTAATCACTCCAAAAAAGACCTTGAGCCACTGCGTGAAGGAAATAGTCTAGACAGCCACACTCCAAGAATGTGCCATTGTGTGGGTGTGTAGCAGATTGAGTTTACACTCTAGTCCTGATTCGCAAAAGGGAACAAGTGTGCAAAAGGCCACGGGTCAGGATGTGGGTGGTGACGTGAGTGCTCTCAGAGAGAGCAATGTTCTTTGGGAACCGCATCAGCACACCAGCTGATTAACAAATGTGGAAGTTTTGAATGAAATTAGATGAGAAAGTAAATTGGATGTGTACTTTCTAATATGTAAAGGGGTGGGTATCCACCTAACTTCAAAATTTTTATGGACCATCAAATTTCCAGGCAGTCTGAGTCAGTATCAGTTTCTCTGTGAGATTCACATGAGGAAGTGCTGTCTATGCCAATCACATGGGAGAATTCTGTGACGATCCCTGTATTACTGTATGTTCAGAACCACCTATGTGATTTGATTGCACATGCAGTATTATGACGACATTCCACTTACATTCAGATGGGAGGATAGAAAATGAGGCAGAAATAAATCTAGATGTTTCTAGCGGATTTGCAGTATACTAGAGAAAAAGAGCCTCCTACCCAAAACAATTTTTTTCCTTAACTCATTATGAAAGAATTTTAAATTCTACCTCTCTCATGAAGAATTTTATTGCTTAATAAAAAAGAGTTAGTAATTCCTCCAAGACCTCAATTTGTTCAAATTCATTTCCCATGATTATCTATTTATTTAAGCCTTAAAGGAGCATATAATTTGCCTCTGATTAATATAAATGATTTTATAGTCAAGGTGTTTAATCTCACAATATCCCTTCTGTTTTCATATCACAGCCTGGATTTTAAAGAAGAAAATCATGAAAAAGTGTTTACATAATTTTCCCACAATTTACCTTTTTCCAGCTTTGACCAAAATAGTCCTGCTGTCATGGATTAGCAGGGATTTACTAATGTGAATTTCTTTTCCCTATTAGATACAAAAAGAAAATTAGATTAGAAAAGAAAATTTCTTTTCTCCACATTAGAACAAATACAGGATTCAATAAGACTTTTATTCTAGTGAGAAGCAGGTCAGACATCTAACCTACAGAAGTATAAAATAAGAAATTATTTAAACTACTATTTCTGTGATAATCTGTTACAGCAGCAATGAAAACAAATGCAAATATCATCCAGACACAAGACCCTTCACTTACGAGGCTAACCACACCCCCCAGGAGTCAGAGGAGCTGAAGAAGGCCCCAGGGGAGGTAGAGCAGTGGCAGGCCGAGCTGCTGCTTTCTGTCGAGGTGAGTCCGGAGACCAGCGTTATGTGTGTGCACGACAAAATAGCTGCTGCTTCCCTTCCTCTTCCAAATATCCCAAGAACCTCCTTTGAGGTCCATTCTATGTAAGAAAGAGGATTCTGGGAAACTTAGTGCAGCCCAGAAGATTGACACATACAAAGGTATTACATAGGCTATCCTTACCATCAATATCACCTTTGACCTCTGACTTTCTTTCCTTTCCTTTGAGGAAATTAATATCAAACTGGTTGATTTTAAATCTAATCTTTAAATGTTCAAATGCATTAGGGTATTTTCTTTAGAAATAGTAAAATAGCAAAGGACAAATATTTCCTGTGACTCTAGGGTACTATACATAAATATGAGTATGTTTTACGTACAGACTTACTTCTTTGATGACTTACAAAAGGTCAACTTTGCCTAAACTAACATCAGTTTAGAAAAAATGAAGCCCATGGAAATGAATTTGCTTGGCTAATAAGTATGGAGCCATCAACACAGTTTCAAGAATTCAAAGGCATTAATTGGTTTTCAAATACTTGGACTTTCTGAAGTTAGTTCAAAATTCACAGATGCTAGCTAGAAGCGTATTTGGATGTATGGGGCTTATCTTTTGAATGCTATATTTTCTTCCCAAAACTTATATCCCTAGTTGAGATCCATGCAGTTTCATAATGAGAATTTCATGAAAATTCATTGCTTCCTGAAAATTGTTACCACTATAAACATAGTTTACTTCAAGATGCAGTGTATCTGTATTAATGGAAAAGTGAATAAAGTTACATAAGTCAGAAAGTGTATTTAGGTTCTAGCTGTCTCTTTGTTCCATATGAGTTTGATGAGCTTTAAAAAAATCACTTTAATTCTCTGAAATTTAATTTCCTCGTCTGTAAAACAGGAATGCTCTCTATAGCTACCTTCAGTTTCATGAAACATATAACTTTCAATTATCTATGCTTTTCTGAAGTTGAAGGGAACGTAGTGGAAAGGATTATTACTATGAGGTGGTTCTTATGAACAGGTCTCTTAACTGCTGGACATAAAATCAGTCTTTATCCATGACAAAAACAACCATGAGAGAGAAGGAGTAGTTAGTGTGCATCAAAACCTATGTTTTTAAAGAACTTAACTGGTGAAAAATAGTAAAATCCCTGGGCATGCTAACGTGTAGTCTCTATTTGGTGCGATCATGAACCTTGGACACATATTGATAGGAAACTGACTTTGTCTTACCCTGAGAAATAATTCACCCTAAAAAAATAGCATAGCAGTATTAAAAGAACCGCAGGTATGTAGCAGATCGACAGGATGAATCCCCTGGATTTTTATTGTTTTACAATGAGCCAGAGTGACTTCAATCAGGTATATGATTTTTTATTCATAACTCAAATAAAGCACATTTTGGCTGTAAAATATATTAAGAATTTAACTTATTTGCCATATGTGTTATCTGAAAGAGAAAAAAAACCTGCTGTGAAAACATTAAAACAAAGTCTGACCACATTAAAAGAGTAAGGCACAAAAGGACAAAAGGATAATGATTTTTTCCCTGAACTCCCTGCCTGAGCATAAGTCCCCTAAAGTCCCTCTTACCAGATGGTGAACCCAGCAAGGGAAGACAGCCAACTTGATTTCAAATGTGAGAGTGATTTTTTATTTAAATGAAAGATAGAAACTGTCTCAACCTCATTATATCTAAGGGGAGAGCTCAAATGTTCAGCATGTGGATCTGGTTTGAGTAAAAGTTTGTCTTTTTTGAAGAGAAATCATATGTAATGCCAGGCAGTGGCCTGAACCATTTGCTAATACTAATTGTTGTTGGTTGAAAGCGGAGTGGGAGATTGTTAAAATCTTCCCTGGCAGAAACCTGATCTGTGGAAATGTACTTCACAGGAACTGTGATGAGGTTTGCAGCTGGCAGGAGACTATGACAGTGTGGCCACATGCATCTCCATCTTCGCTTGGCAACAGAATGGAGACTGCATGAAGCAACTCCGGGGGTTAGCTGATGGCCCGAGGGGCGGACTTGGCATTCTTTTCTCCACACCAACCCCCGCCCCCCGCCTCTCCTCTGCCCTTCGTTTGACAACAAAAACTGAAGCGGGTGTAGGTATCATTTCTAAGAACATATATTTTCAAAAAATTATTGTTTAATGATGTGGCTACTTTGAACTATGATTAATATAAGTACACTTAAGATATAGCATGGGCAACTTAGAAAACCACCAAGTAAGGCCAGATGTATAAACTGACTTGATATTTTAATTTGAAACACCAGCATCAAGTTGAAAGGTCTTATATGAGCCAAGTCACAGAGAATTCACACACAAATTATGCTTACCTGTTATTCCCAACACCTAGAAATAATTGCCTTAAAACTATTAACTAAGGTATACATCATTAAGATAAGTGGATTTCATTAGTTAAAACAATGAATTATAAAAGCGATCTTTTAATCTTAAATCAGTCATGGCAATACTTGAGAATCCAACTATGTTCTATCAGCTATGACATAAATCATGCTTTAAGTTATTAAACATGTTAAATTTTTGTTAAATTACTGTTACATTATTTTCTGATTTAGCTTTTGGTCACTAATACCTAGAAATTTCTCTCCTCCCCCCCATCAACACTGTAGGAACTCTGTGTGAATCGTCATTTCACTTACATTGAACATTACCACGGCTCCTTCCAGACCATGGAGAAACGTCCTTGAGCAAAGTTCATCAGGGAGAACCAACACACAGTATCGAATAGATATTCTAAGCATACTTTCCAGAACGAAGAGTGACACATGTCCCCACTCATACGTTGATCAGTATTAACTGCGTGAGTATAAAAATCTGCATCTGGTTCTTGGACACTGGTTAGAGTTAATACTCTAGCTGTTCAACCAAACGTTTGCCATCACCATTTTACACTCAGAGATCCTGAGTGGAACTGGAGCTCAACCCCCACGCCTTTTCCATGACATCTACTCATCTAATACAGAGAAAAGAAAGCACAAGTCCAGGTGCAAGTTTCGGAAAGATCTGGAGTAGTCCCACCTGTGAGGGAAATGTAAAGGAAAGAAATAAGAATCGATGTGGTTTGTTAGTCAGTCATCCATCAGCTGCTGGTCGGTGGCGCCTTAACATCTTCATCGTCTTACAGAATGTGGTCATCAGCTTATAAAATGAAATCACATCCTGCTGCTGGTAAGAGCTCTTTAGTCCTAAACATTTAAGAGAAAATGATTGTCTTTTCAAGTTAGTGCACTTTTTATAGCATATTTTAAACAAATTATATTGTGTAAATTTTATTTAGAAATGTATTGTTGTTTTTAAGCAATTTTATTAAAAAGACTCCTTAGCTGTTTTGTTTTTAAATCCTTAGCTGAATCTGGAATAGACAAACATAATATTCAATTACACATGAGAATGGAAGCCAGTTTCTTTGGCTTCTAGTCCCCATCTAATATAAAATTTTCCTCTAGCAAGTTCCTCTAGATTTATGTTCCAGTTTTTAGCCAGGTACAAAACACGACTATCAGTAAATATTTACCACGATGTTTGGTGATGCACCTTCGAACCACTGTTCCACGCTCAGGCTGTCACTGCTCACCCTCTCCTCTTCCTCCGGCCCCTCCAGGTTCAGTCTCCATCCTAGGGTGGGACCCACTTGAAGGCAGGCCTATATCATAGCCCCCAGTACCAAGAAGAGTGTCTGGCACATGATTTAAATGAGTTGATTAATTGAAATTTGCAGTTTCCATGAGAACAAGTAATCCTACCTAATAGACAATGGCTTCTCACACTGGGCTGGGAATTGGAATCACTTGGGGAGCCTTAAACTATGCTGGTGCCTGAGTACCACTTGCCGAGATTTGGATTTAATTGATCTGGGATGTGACCATCGAATGTTTTAAAGCTCCCAGATGATTCTCATGAGAAGACAAGGGTAAGAATCTCTCTAATACCAAGAAGCTTCACAAACTGAGAAATGCTCTGAGGCAAGCAATCCCATGTTAGAGGGTGACTGCAGTGTCTTAGGTTATAATGTACAGGTCTTTATTTTCCCTCCCTCTGGTACCATTCCCTCCTCTTTTGGAATAAAAGCAAAGTGACTCCTCTTTAATTATTGGCTTCTAAACCAGTAGTTAAATCAATGGAAAGTGCAATGTACCCAAACTTTCAACGGGATGCATTTACATTACATTTTAAATTGGTTTTAAGCAATTTTTATTCTAAAAAAAAATTTATTTTTTAAGCCCAGGCCCAGGGGACACAGGGAACATAATCTGCAGCCTTCACTTACTGCCTCTGACATGCGGAGGCCTTCTATGCTTACAATCTGAAGAATGTGTGTGTGCCCTAGCATGCGCACACACCTGTGCTAATATAATTTAATAGAGTAAGACCACACCGAAGTGTTCTAGAAAGCTATTTCTACAAATAAATTGGCATGATTCTTGAATTAATAGATACATTTCTCTGAGCTCACCATGGCTTGTGCACCAGAGTGAAATCAGCCCCTACTCAGGGATAGGAAAATAGCTGAACCCTTTGGCATGATTTACAGCAGCCTTTGTGTCCTGGCTGCTCCTGCCTACTCTCATCTCTGTTCCCAACCAACCCCTTACTCTCCCCTCCTCCCCTCACCCTCGCTGTCAGCACTCCTTCCACTGTGATTGCATCATCCCAGGGACACACTCTGGGCTGCCCTGGTACCTCTGTGCTGCTATGGCTTGTTTATACAGCTGTCTTTGTCACTAGACTGTAAGCTTCTTGTGGGGTGATCACACATCTGAGAGAGCTTTGTAAGTCTAACACGTGGAAACCCTCTGACCTGTTGAAGTGTTTGGGCTCCAAAATCCATGCTCTTTATAAGACCTTTTATAAGGCCAATCAGAGTTTTGAACGTAGATAACTGTCCTAATCAACCACAGCTCTGGGTGTGACTTGAATATCCAGACATTGAGTCAGCATGTTACATAATTCAAAGAAAGAAAAGAACAACATGAAAAGTGACTATTTGTGTCTTCAGACAGCACCCTTATACTAAAATAGCTGAAGTTAATTTATATTATTAAATTTGGCATTGTTTTAAACATATTCTTGATGTAGGAACTTTAAAGAGTCATTATCTTTATGCTTTAATCTACATGGAAAGCGTTTTAATATTCATCTATTTCATGTCTTTCACTTTTTCCAGAGAAGGAAAACTAACATACACATCAAAGTATACCCACGAAGTATGCAGGCCATCCTCTTATTGTGAATTCTGTGGTACTCATTCAGCTTGACTTATTTATCTTGAATTACAGTCAGGCGTTCCTTTACTTACTTGCTGGAAAACAGTTTGTACCAACCAGGAGCTGCTTAGCACTCCTACTGGGATCTGTGGCAGAGACTGCCAGCTGACCACCAAAGTTGTTTTCTTTTCTTCCTGGGCTAGGGACAAGTCTACACTTCCCAATCTTTTGCAACCAATGTTATACGTGAATGCTGTGTTGCAGGCTGTGCACTGGAATTTTTTACGGGCCCAGCCTGTAATGGCACTTTTTCTCTCCTCTGCCACCAGCTCGATATGGGAAGATGGACAGAACCATAGGATGGAAAGAACCTGCATCAGAGAAACACCTCCTAGGGAAAGCTGCTGGCAGGGCTGCACGTGAGCGTGAGTGAGCACTGACCTTCTCCTTGTTACTTGTGCATCAGTTACAGTGATAATTCGCAACCCGGCCCTGGCTCCCCTGCTGATAGAGTTCCACACAATATCGATGCAGAACCTTTTGCCACAACTGCCACTGGTGTCTAGGAGAATCAGCACTGGGGAGCCCTCACTTCTCCCCAGCCCGGAAATTACCCACCAGGGAAGCACTCCCAGCGGCGCCTCTGCCCAGTTCCTAGCCCCATGCCCTGCCCCGTGAGCTGAGTTGACAGCTGCAGGAGCTTCTCATTACCCATTCCATTTCGGAGTTTAGTGCTGGTGGGTGGGCGGGGAAGAGCATTAAGAACATTTCTGAGCATATGCCATGTATCAGGTACTGTACTGTGTTTTCCTTCATATATTATCTCATCTTAAACATCACAAACACCCACAAAGTAGGCGCCGTTATCTCCACTCCACGTAAGTGGACTCCAAACACACGCAAGATTACCAGCTGGTGGTGGCAGAAACTACATGCAGAGTGACTCAACACTACAGACTCACGGCGGTGCCCTCCCCCCGGAGCCCTCCTGCACTGACACACACCCGTCCTACTTCCCTGTCTGGGGGGCTCCCTTGAGGCCAGTGCCGCTGGGAAGGGCAGCGTGGGAGCTGCTGTGTGGAAGCCAAGTCATTTCACAGAGAGCAGAGTGGGTGGAGGATGTGTTACTGGCCTCCTCATTTAAAACTTGGAACACAATTTTCCATGGAAAAAAAAATTATGCAGAGGCGTTCCGTTTTGTAAATGTATGCAGTGCAAAAGCACTTTGCAAACCGTCAAGAAGTATATAATATGCCTATAAGGAATTACTATTCTACAGTACATTAGCACTATAATTCCAACACTTTGTGGATTAAATAGCCTTTTGTGAAGTAGTTGGAGAATTTAACCACTGACTGTTACATTGTCTCTGAGGAAAAATACATTCCAATAGCCAAACAACCGACTTACACCAGACATTTGGAACCTAACCCATTCACAAACTGAGAACTGCCTGGATTAACATGAAGAGGACACATCATCACCATCTTCATCAAGTATTATTTATTAAGAACAGTGCAAGGGGTGAAGGCTTCAGGGTAAAGGAAAAAAAGAAAGGAAGTGTTAATCTAATTTTAATAGCTACAATTTCACATCCCTGGTTGTGAATGAACTCACAGTGTTCCAAAACAACCTTTTATCTTTCTCTTCACTTCCTTCCCCTCATTGTGTACTTACATTCGTTCGTTTCTTTTTATTCTCCTCTCGCTATTCCATTTTTTGTATGTCTTTTGCAGGTATTCAACATTTACTCCTGTACTAAACAAATTCTTTTCAAGGCTGACTGTATCCTCAGACTCGGTGATAAGAGTCTAGAAATATCCAAATGAGTAAAATACAAAATACAGTTCTCGGCAAACTCCCCAAGAGCGGGGGAGTGACCCTGTAGAGAAGTGACATTCTGTCTAGTGTGATGAATGCAGAGACAAGTAGCAGATAGTGTTCTCTGGGAAGAAGTCGAAGGGGCTATTCCAGGCCTGTTGTCTCCACACACACCTGCATGCCCTTTGCCCTGCTTCCACTGTTGAAACCTTCCTTCGCTTCTGAACTGCTCTGCCACAGTCCGGACCAGTCTCCTGGCCTCCGCCTCTCCCCACTGGAAACCGATGAACATATTGCTGCCAGATTAATGTTCCTTTGGGGCAACTCCAATGATATAGTGCCGCCCTGCTTATGTCACTGATACTTTTTGCTCTCAGAACTTTATAATTCCTCGTGCTGCATGTGGAGGCCCTCTGTGGCTGTATCTGTAGCCCGTCTCTACACAGAGCTCTCTTATTAGTCACATCGAAGGGCATGTTATTCCCCAAATATGTTGCCTTTCTTGGCTGTTCTGTCTTCCAGTGCGGTGCTCTCAAAATCACTAGCATGAAATTCTATGTATCCTTCAGTACTCTGCTCAAAGGCAGAGCATTTCCTAATTTTCTCAGCTGTTTATCCTTTATTGCTTGTTGGAAGAAATCAGTGTTTGCTGAGCATCTTTTATATATCAAGCATAGTGCTGGTTCGTTTTCAGGGACTATCTGATTTCTCATTCACAACACCCCTAGGAAGAAATGTCAGTTTTTCTACTTGTCAGGCAAGAAAACTAAGGCTGTGGGAGGTTAAAGTGGTATGCTCTGGGTAAGGAAGTAGCTGACCCAGAATTTGAACCCATTTACATCTGGATTTCAAAGCTCATGTTTGGACTTTCCATCAAACCTCATTGCCTCCTTCATGATTTCTTAGAGCAACAGACCTAAAAAGTGATATGTGTACTCATCAATGTCTCTATAATACTGTGGATCCTTTCAGGTCAAAAACTTGGTCTCAAACATCTTTGCATACCAGTGTGCTTACTTCTGTGCATGGAAGAGTAGCAATTTAATGCGACATTGATGTGAAAGCGCCCCACTGGCAGGACGTCGAGGGGATTAGATCAACAAGCCCCCATCTTGTTGCCGTACTTAACTCATCAGTAAGCCACCACAGAATCATATGAGCACAGACACATTAGTACAAAGAATCAGATATGGAAATCTCATGGGTGTGCTTCCCTGAAGGGATTCTGAACAGAAAACTAGAGAAATTGGCCCTTGGTGTTTGCATCTGGCAAAGTTTGAGAAGGAAAGGATAATGAGTGTCAGCAAATACTGAAAGTGCCTTGTTTATTTCCTCACATATTTAAAGGAAGCCATTTGCCAAATTTGCAGACTCAAGTACAAGACTGGGACGCAGACAAGTGTTTCTTCTCAGCCAATAATAGCTTCTAATACCATCTGGAAACCTACACCAGTTAAGAAAGAAACAAATATGCCTTTTTTTTCTGTCCTTCTAAGACCTCAAAGCTTGTAAATCTGGGATATGTTGGATAGGAAAGAGAGTTCCAGAAATCGGGGCCCTTCATAAAATTCAAGCCCCCTGGCAGCCAAGCTTTCAGATCATAGAGGTGGTCAGAGATCATGTTTGTTCTGATCTCAGTGGCTCGGGAACAAAATAGAGATTGCTTCTATCGCTGTTCACACTGAAAGAGCTTCATTGTAACCCAATTTAGAGTTCAGTCCAACCTTGTAAATTACCACGGTATTTTTATTGATACCATGAAAATGTACCCTCATTTCTCTATTGTCACAAAAGCATGTTGTTGAAACACTAAAAACATCTTGGCACACTTTAAAAGTGCTTTTTAGAAAAGAGACATGAAATTAATGGTGCATTTCAGTCAACACGTTTCTCACAGTGCTTTCTTTCCCCTTCCTCAAAGCCACAGAATAAAACAAAGCGGTCCGAGAGCAGGAACTCTGAACATTTCTCTGATGGCAACAACATCTGGGTCACCGGGAGTGGAGGTCCGCGAAACAGTCTCCTCCCGTGCCCTCGTGTACACATGAGCAGCATGAGGCTAGTCTTACCATCAGACTTCACTTTGCAGGGAAGCTTTAACTACCCACCCTTCTAATGTCATTTCTGTGAGGGAGGTTTGCAGTTTGCCTCCCATCTTCTGGTTCCCAAATCTTCCCCCCCCGGCAGGCCCCAACCTACTCCTTTTCAGGCCCCCGTTCAGAAAGCTGCAGATCGAATGAGACTGCTCACCACTCCATCAGCATCATATTTTGAACCCTGTATTATCCTAACCACACAACAGTTTCCAGCCATCAGGCACATAATCTTAGTTGCACGTTAGCCTGGAAATGGGCTTTTCCCCCCTTCGGTTATCTTATCCACAACATGTGCAACTATTACCTCATTCATCCTTGTGCCAGTTCCAGAGATTAACCCCAAAACTGTCACGATAAATGTACAATTTAAAAAATAGTCAGTTTCCTCAAATTTTATTTTGTCAGTCTTGTTTTAAATTTCATCCTCTGTTATGACGTGGCTACTAGAACTTGTCATCTTTTATACTGTTTCATTTCCAAATGTTGGAGCCAAATGTGATGTCATATGTTCCAGTAGCATAGCACCTATCTAAAGGAAAAAGTATACCCAGTGCTTTTCTTATGTCTTTATTTGTTATGATAACACACATAGTGCAAGTTAGAAAACATATTTTTAAGGGAAACCAATAGGAGAAGCTTTAGCTTTTAACCATGAAAAGGATTTCTCAAAAATTTCAAAGGAAAGACAGGTTTTATTCTTTAGATAGATTAGGCATTGACTGGCAGAGGTTTTATGCAAAGGTATTCAATACTAACAAAATCACTCCATTTATTAGTCAAGCAGCAATTTTGCTGTAAATACCAGACTGGTGTTATGGAAGATTGTGTTCATGCCCAATGGAAGTTAATATTTTGTCTTTTTTTTTTTTAAGGAGAATAAACAGCACTAAGGTTCTCCTGTTTTCTAATTTGCACCAGCGGTGTCACAAGTAAAGGGCACAAACAGGAAAGAGGAGACCAGGGCAGGACCCAGCAGCGCCACACCAATCGAGTCTCGCTTGTCCTCATGTATCAGAAATGATCGTTCAATCTCAAAGTGTTCGGGGGAGATCAAACAAATAATTCATACAAAAGTACTCTCCAAATACATAGTATCATCTCTGCCCATTTTTCGCCCCCACTCTTATGTTACAAAATTATCAGGTTGACGCTCTGGACTCCAGTTGCAGTTGTGTCCTTGCCCCCCAGCCTTGCCCACGCGGAGCTGTGATCGTGTCTGACTGTTCCTGTTCCTCTCAGTAGTCTGTGACCCCCTTCAGTTCGTCTCCCTAGCTCCAGAGTCGGGGGCAGCCTTGGAATAGGTCTGTCGAATACTTACTGTATGAATACTTACAAAGGACCCCCATTTTTCATTAATTCATTTCTCAGTTTTCTTTTTTGCAGTAAGAACTAAAGCTCTTCTCCTTGCCTCATTATACTGAATGTTAATGTTTTGCACATTTTTTATTGTTCAAATTGAATAAAGTTAATTTTTGTTCTGTTTTCTAAACCTTCCTCTATGGTTACTTTTCTTTGGCCAAGACGAATCAATACCATGACTGAGGCTGCTACAAGCAAGACACTTCTTTGAAGTCTTAGGAATTACTCTTTTTAAGTTCATGGATATTTTAAGTGGAAATCCAAGATGTAACTGAATTCATTTTACTAAAAATAATATTTTTCTCCTAAATATTTGACTAAAAGTGGTGCTCCAGAAAAATGGATCTGTGCATTCAGAGCCCCAGTCGTTCTCAATCGTGGCTGCCCAGAAGCACAGGAATAACCTACATTAAAAGTATTAAGGAGAAAATCTGACCTCATAAATGAAGGTAATTTATGTGTATATTCTGAACCTTACCATCAAATTAACTCAAATGTCCAGAAAAAGTGAGAAAACTGATTTTTTAAAAAAATCACCCAGGAGGGGTTGGTTATAATAGAATATATAATCTTACTCTTGCATTCTTATTTAATTGGTCATTAAGCCTCATGAAAGTAATTTTCCAAAATGCTTGTACTGGAGAACCAGTGTGGAGAATTCCTGAAATATACTCAGAATCAAGAAGCACAAGAGGCAGTATAACTTAAGAACCTAAGAATAAGGGACAAATGTCTTTTAGGAGTAAAACTCCAAAATAGGAATCTGAAATTGCAGAGTGTAGGTTTCTCACTAATAAAATAAGTATAACAAATAAGGGTTTGAGGCAGATTAAATAAAGCAATAAATAAGAATGTACTTTGTAACCTGCAAAACTGTGTTAGGTGTTGTTTGTTCAATGAATTTAAAATATTTATTGGGTGTTACTACAAGTCAGGCACTGCTCTCGGCATTAAGCAGTAAATGAAACAGAGCTGTGCCCTCACTCTGATGGAAAGAGGCAAATATAAACAAATAAATAGCTCATTGTAGTGCGATCATAAAAGTGCTGTGAAGAAAAATGGAGCAAGTGGAGGGAGACATAAAGTGATGAACTGGGAAGGCCGAGTAGTGAGATCATTTGATCAGAGACCTGGAAGGAGTGAGGGAGGGCGCCAAGCAGGTAAGTGCACAGATGAAAGGGTAAGGGAAGACAAGCGCAAATGTCCCGAGGCAGCAGGGGTGAGGGTGTCAGCATGCTTGTTAACTAAGGGGCTTTCTAGAACCAGACCGAAGCAAGCTTCACCTATATTCAAGGGAACAAATTATATCATCTTGAGAGCAGGAAAGGGACTGAGAAGTTGGTGAGGAGACTCAGGGAGGGGGGCTGAGGATATGACTGATGGCAACGTGCACTGACTCCGGGGACACAGCCGTAGTTGGAAATAGATGCACATGGGGCAAATGATAAGGTTTGACTTGAATGTCTCTTCCCCTTTCACATCAATGTCACTGCTGTTCCAGAGGCCTGCGGGTGCTGGTCCGAAGAGGTAGAACTTGGAATGCCAGGAGAATGGTGGCAATGGTCACACGCAGAAGGGGAGGAGGAAAGAGTGAGCACAAAAGGAAGGAGATGTCGAATGACTGTCACAGAGAAAAGAGGAATCTTGGCTCATGAGCTGCAGGGTTGCTGCTCCTGAGTGGAGAGGAAATTTGTCTTACAAATGAATCTTCAGTTCTTCTTGGTATATTTGTTATCTGTGTTCTGAAGAAAACAAACAGCATCTTTGTATTCCAATATGGAAAATCACTCACAGAGTTTTATTTCATTTTGTGACCTTCAGTAGCTATGAATAACGTATGAATCATTCAAAATATTTTTCTAGAAATGTTATTGAATATGTTTTATTTTAGTTAAGGAACAGCTGAAGAATTCTATGCATGTGACATACTTTTTATGCATTATTCACAGAACTTTATGTTAATCTTTAGACATCAAAGTGAAGTGGACATCTTCGTATTAATACATATCACCTCCTTACATGCAAAAAGAATAACATTATCCATGAAGAATCTTTTCTTAAAAGGAAATTGCCTATATGTATATTTTTATTATTATTTTCATCATCTTCAATTCTGGATGAGAGACATATTGCTAATGGAATTCCCATGTATCTATGACCCTTGTATGGGTCATAAGCCCATTATAGACTCTGATGAATGCAATGGGCCCTTTCTCCCACTGCTGACAGACACAAAATTCTACGTTCAGCTTCAGAGGATTGTGGACCTCCTAGAGTCTATGCTCTACCGACTCAAGGTTCAGAACCTCTGCTCTAAAACATTTCAGAATCTGACCATGGTGGGCTCATGGTCTCTTACCATAGTGGAGTCAGAGTCATATGACTTAAGTTATTTGCATTTGCTGGATTCAATTCATAGATGAAATTACATTAATCTCTACCCTGTGAAAGAGTTTAGGCTAGGCATTCACTACATGCGCTGAAAAGATAGTTGGGAGCATCAAACTCCCAGTGCTCATGAATTCGGACAGTAATGTAAATGAGAAGGAACTGTGTTGACAATGTATATGTTTGTAGTCACAAAACAACGTGAAGAGTAGTTCTGGTGTGTCTTCCATTGCACATTATTGTAATCCTTGAAATGGATAGGAAGTTCCATAATATAAAAATAGTACATCTATATAGGCAATTATTGAAAGTTTATTTCTATATGATTTGAACAGGCAGGGCCTGGAATATGCTGCCTTTTCTTTTTAACCTACTGCCATAGCAACGGTGCAATGCTTCCTGCACTGGTCCCTACTGGCAGCCTGGTATCTTCTAAGTAGCTAGGTCTGAACAGATATAGTTGGAACTAATGAAAAGAATATTCCTGAGAGTATGGATTTTTACTTCCTGCCAAGCACTCTATTCTCATACACCCTTGTGACCCTATGGAAATGGGAACCATGAAAATATTTTCTGGCTTGGAGGTTAATCTATAGTTCACTTTCTGCAATGTGCTCCACCAAAGGCCAGATGGAATACTAAAATGATAGGTTCTCACTACAAAGCACCCTTGTAGCCTGAGGCAGAGGAAAGCATTACAAATATGTGTGCTATGTGGCAGTCCCAGCGGGATTTCCTCTAAGAGCCTGTCTGAAGGCGCATGTCCACTCTGGGAAGCAAACCACTCTGAAATTCCCAATTCACTCTGAGCACTGACCCTGCAGCATCGGTAAGAAGGCCAATTGGAACCATGTGTATGGGCTACAGCTCTGGGAAGACTGCAGTGCCCTTGCCACACTGCCTATAGTAGTAGTCCAGAGCCATTCCACATACAGTGTGGCAGAACAAGCTCCGTAAAAGCACGGACTTCGTCTTCTAGAAAAAAGTGTTCTCTTGTGACAGTGAAGTAGAAGCTTGGGCATCACTCAGTCCTGGGTTGAATTCTTTTATTTTTTCAAAGTATATTTTATTGATTATGCTATTACAGTTGTCCCAATTTTTTTATCCCCTTTGTCCCCCCTCTGCCCTGCAACCCCTCACCCTTCAGCATTCCCCGCCCGCTTAGTTCATGTCCGTGGGTCATATATATAAGTTCTTTGGCTTGTCCATTTCTCATACTATTCTTAACACCCCTGCTCCATCTATTTTGTACCTACCATTTACGCTTTTTATTCTCTGTACCTTTCCCCCCATTCTCCCCCTCCCTGCTGATAACCCTCCATGTAATCTCCATATCTGTGATCCTGTTCCTGTTCTAGTTGTTTGCTTAGTTTGTTTTTGTTTTTTAGGTTCAGTTGTTGATACTTGGAAGTGTGTTGTCATTTCACTGATCATAGTTTTGATCTTCTTTTTCTAAGATGAGTCCCTTTAACATTTCATATAATAAGGGTTTGGTGATAGTGAACTCCTTTAACTTGACCTTACCTGGGAAGCACTTTAACTGCCCTTCCATTCTAAATGATAGCTTTGCTGGATAGAGTAATCTTGGATATAGGTCCTTGCCTTTCATGACTTGGAATACTTCTTTCCAGCCCCTTCTTGCCTGTAATGTTTCTTATGAGAAATCACCTGATAGTGTTATGGGCACTCCTTTGCAGGTAACTCTCTCCTTTCCTCTTACTGCTTTTAAGATTCTCTTATCTCTAATCTTTGGCAACTTAATTATGATGCGTCTTGGTGTATTTCTTCTTGGATCCACTTTCTCTGGGACTCTCTGAGCTTCCTGGACTTACTCAAAGTCTATTTCCTTGACCAGATTGGGGAAGTTTTCCTTCATTATGTTTTCAAGTAAGTTTTCAATTTCTTGATCTTCCTCTTCTCCTTCTGGCACCCCTATGATTTGGATGTTGGATGTCCCAGGGTTTCCTCAGCCTCTCCTTATTTTTTTGAATTCTTGTTTCTTCATTCTGTTCTGGTTGAATGATAATTTCTTCCTTCTGCTCCAATTCACTGATTTGGGCCCCAGTTTCCTTTCTGTCACTGTTGGTTCCCTGTACATTTTCCTTTATTTCACTTTGTATAGCCTTCATTGTTTCCTTCATTTTGCAACTGACCTCAGTTATTTCTGTGATTATCCTGGTTACCAGTGTTTTGAACACCACATCTGAAAAGTTGGCTGTCTCCTTATCACTTAGTTCTTTTTCTGGAGTTTTGATCTGTTCTTTCATTTGGGCCATATTTCTTTGTCTCAGTGAATCTGTTATGTTGAGAAGGGTGGAGCCTTAGGTATTCTCCAGGGTGGGGCAACCCTGTTTGCTGTTTTGTGGCTCTGTATTTGGGGGAGGGGTCAGAGAAGGTACAATGTCACATGCTCAGTTCTCACCCCACTTTCTGTCGCTTCCCTTGCTTCCCACAAGCAGATTGTGCCCTTTCAGGTGCTGATTCCCAGGTGGGTGGGTTTGTGTATGTTCCAGGACCCTGTGGGCCTCTTCAATGGACTCTCCTATGAGGCTGGGAGTTCTTCCCACTGCCACAACCCCCACAGATTTTTGCAGCCAGAGGTTCGGAGGCTTTCTTTTCCCATACTGGAACCCTGGTTTCATGGTCTGTCTCTCCCCCAATTGCTCCTTTGGGCTTACCCACATGAATGTGGGACTGCCAGGTCAGACAGCCACCGCCTCGCCGCAACTGCTCTCCACCCGGCGGCCCATCTCTGCCCCTCCTACCAGTCTGGTTGAATGTTCTTTAACTTCTTGGTTGTTGGATTTCCATACAGTTTGATTTTCTGGCAGTTCTGGTTGATTTTTGGTTTTAGATTTGTTGTTATCCTTCTTTTGGTTGTGTGAGGAAGCATTGCTACCTACACCTCCATTTTGGCTGGAGCTGTCCTGAATTCTGACTCTACCACTTTCTAACTGTATGATTTGGGACAAGTAACTTAATGTCTGAGCTTCCCATATCATCCTGTATATGTAAAAGGGATAATTGTGCCTTTTTCCAGGCCGTTACAAATATTGACTAAGAGAATAGAGTATTATAGAGAAGCAAGCTAGCAAAATGGTTAAGAGGTCTGCCAGCTTCAGCTTCAATTTTCTCATTAGCAAAATGCAAATAACAAAATGTCTAATAGGGTTCCTGGTAAGTATTCATGAGTTTATATACATAGAGGGCTTCAGCTATAGTTTGACACATATTAAATACTCAATGAATGTTCATATTATTGGGTAATACACATAATTTAGCAGAATACTATGGTAAAGAAGAAGCTCAAAATGGCATAATTATTATCCTCTTTCTCTCTAAACATAGTATGAAGGGAAACTGTAATGTTTATTTCTGTTGTCCTACAGACAAATCCAGTATGGTTTTTGTCCCCAAAACTAACTCTTTTAAAACACCCTAAAACTTTTTATACAATATCCAGAATGTCTCTACTGAACTCAGTCTGTGTCAACACCTCAAATTTTCTGAGACTATAAAGCATAGGCTGAATTATATAGATTCAACAAAAACTAAAGAGAAATGCACACAGAAATAATGTTGGTCTAGGATCAAAGATGTGTGACAGAAGAATTTGTTAATCTCTACCAAAAATACCCTGGTACTTCATGAAAATCTCAAGAAGGAAAAAAAAATGTTTAAAAAAAATCATTTTCTAGTGGCCAAATGAAAGATTTGTGTAACATTTTACTCAAAACAGCAATTTTCATTCTGCAGCCAGGATACTTTAAAGAAGAGAAAGCCCAATTGTATGCACTGCCATGAAAATGATTCCAGGTGCAACGAGCCCTCAAGATTTATATAACTCAGCTCTTAATTTATTTCCTTTAATCCACACGATATTTCTCAGCTTCTCAATTGTCAGCCACATGTTTCTCAATATAGACCAAGGTGGCACAAACTTTCAACTTAGATGCTGTCTATTTTCCTTTGTGCCCAATATAAAAAGTAGTTAATGTTCTTTAATAATCATTTCTCGTGATATTTTCAGAGGAAAAAGTTTATTTTTAAGGCCAAACCTTGGTCTAATGCTTAGAACCAATGTGTGCACAGTTACTAAAAAGCTGGATTCTCAAACTCTGATGTTGATCCCACTCCCTGTATTTCAGACCCCAGCAAGGAGCAGCACCGGGGTTGGTGAGCAGTCATCTTGTGGGTGTAGTGCAGGGAGCACGGAGAGAAGGCAGCTACTCAAAATCTAAATCAATTGCAATCTCAATATAGAAGCATTCTCTGAAAAAATTATAAAAATACTACCCAACAAGAAATATTTTTATCATCTATAAATGGAGGAAAGCAGATAAATCTGTGCAGATACCCACAAGAACAAGAAGATCTATAATATAACAAGTTCTAGTGAACAACAGTTCACACTCAATTACTAAAAATCAATCTTTTGACAGATAGAAATAAGCTTTTATCTACCAGAAGTTCTATTTTTACACCTGCCTGCTTATACTTTGCATGCAGGAACAATTTCTTGCAGCCATTTGAGATGATTATGCAAACAGAAAAATTTTTATTATAATTGTTTTAATTATATCTATAAATATAAACTGTAAAGTTAAAAGGTCAATCAAATTGACAGTATTAATGTTTTCCTCTAAGAGGTCTGAGTAAGAATGCATTATATTGAAAAGGAAATTTGTGAAAATTTTAGATGAAAAACAATGACATAAATCCCCCACTTTTAAAATCAAACATTAATTTATAACATCTTCTCTTCAAATAGTGGAATCTATTCTGCACCATCAATTACCTCTAAAAATTCCAGAAGAAGGCATTTTGTTGCCTTTGCATATCTTAGAGCCTTTGGAAATATAAACCACAGTCATTTCTCATTGTATAACTTGTGATGATAATTTATTTTTGAGGCTGAAACATCGATCTGAGCAACTTTTCACACACTGTGTATGCAGCGTCCATGTCAACATCAGGCAGAACAAACATGGCTTATGAGCAGAGGTTAAATGACAGATAAATCATTTCATGAACAACGTACGTAAAACTCTCTACTCTTCATGTGTGTTAGTGCCTTGGTGCTGTCTCTATCTTTGCTACAGCCTGCATTCTTTTCTTTTTTTCTTTTTAATATGATTCCCAGCATTTTGATGTCATATGTTTTGCCTTATTCCAGCATTTGGAGTACAGGTGTGCCACTGTGTTTTTGATGGAGTGTTGCTATTCCAGAGAGCTCCATCCAAAACACAACTCCACACATGTAACCCAAACCCAAGGATGAGTCAGCCATTGTGCTTTTGCTCCCTTACTTAAGAGAACTACTCACACAGCTCAACAGAATACAGAATTAGTAACACACACAACCGTTAAGGAATGATCCTAAACTTTAAAAGAACTCGATCTCCCTCTATGAATTGTCAAGGGAAGAAAGGATTGTTTTCAAATTCGGTGTGCATCCTACCCAAACTGTAGTTGGTGTTTTTAGATTGCGCAAGGTTTTCCTTAGTGAATAAACCCCATGAGCTCACTTTATACCACCTCGAAAATGGGAACATGCCACAACACTGATTAAATTATTTTCCTAATTAGAATAAGGAGCTTGAGAGAATTTCTTGCCATGGAAATATTCCCTAAAGTGCTGGTTAAGATTCTGTTCATCCTGACAAACACATAACCAAATTCTTATTTCTTTGAGAAAGTTTCACTTTCTTATCACATTAAGGAAATGACCACTCTCAAAAAGCTTGCAACAACAAAGAGACTTAATCTGGGTATTATTTTCAAGACACACTTTGGAGAGAAACTTTGAGTGCTCTGCTGGAGGCTTGTCTCTGCCAGTGTTTATTTCTCGTACTTGATGCAGTTCAGAGGTGATTAGTGAAAAAGATGGTGAAAGAAAGGGAATCAATGAGAGGACAGGTGTCATATTCTTTGTGCTCTCATTCAGAGCCTGCACGGCCAATTCCACGGTGGCAAATTCGGTACTATGTGGGTGGCTGCCCACTTCAAATGCTCAGCTGCTGGGGCTCCCCGGGCACTGACAGACTGTCTCCTCCACTTCAGAACCCACAGATGATGCATCTCTGACCCTTTAAACAAAAAGTCTGAGCACCATATGGTGATTTTAAAAGTGCTATCTGAAGATACAGGGACTTTATGAAGAGCATTCTCAAGTCACTCTGCTACATGGGGTCAGTTTATTCTACTGTTTTTGTTGTTAGAAACCACCTTCCAGCCCCTATTCTTTCACAGAAGTATAGCCACAGACTAATAGAAGTTTAAAGCCAGGGGAGACTTATAAACCATCTAGCCCAAGCTTCTTAGAGGATCAAAAAGGTAATGTGTGAAAACACCTTGTAAACTGAAAAATTCTCCCTAAGAGTAAGGTATTTTATTTCGAAGATTGGGAAACCAATGACCAGAAAGTTATGACTTAGCTACTATACCTGAGGCCAGTAGGTAACTGCACAACCCATTCTAACATTTTCATACAAAGTTTTCATGACAAGGTTTGAAGTTAGATCCTGAGTTCCACAACTTCCATTTTGAATGTATATTTTGAATGAGGAATTGAGGACTTTTTAGTACAAGTAGTTTATCTTATGAGCAACGCATAAAACTTCAAACAAAGAAGTTGTCAACTGTAGCCAAAACACTTCTGTATAGGTGATCACAGCCTGACCTAGTGGAAGTGCAAGTGAGGAGCCAATATTATATATTTCAGAAGACAGATACACTTTATCGAGTTGTTTCCTTTGGATAAAAATGAGCGTATGATATAAAAAGTTGTGTGACATTTTAATACCAAAGTCTCCCCACGCCTTTGTCTAGGAGTATTTGTGATCCAAAGAGCAGAAAGGTGCAGGAGGCTGCCTACCTCGGTTATCAGATTTCCAGGTCTGACTTCAAGGAACCCTAAACGACCAGAGCCACAGGGATACTGAGAAGCACATTCCAGGTCCCATTCCCAATGGCATTGTATAAGGAGGCACAGGAAAGAGGCAGACCTGCCAAACGGGCTCAAACCAAACAGACCAATGGGTGATCTCTGACCAAGCCCTCACTGTTTCTGTGGTAGGGAAGCCAAGAGCTCTTCTAGCTCTACACTGTCAGTGGTGTTCTCAGATTTGCAGTAGTGGAGGTGAATAATTGTTTGTTTGCTTGTAGATTCTCCATAGCATTTACAACTGTCATGGAACTGGGATTACATTGAAAAACCTATGTGTCTACAGGGAATAGCTCAGAGGCCTGGCTAACAGTGGAATCTGGTAGGAATCTAGTGAAATCTAGTGGAATCCTAACTGAACCACCATCCTGTTAGCTCATTTTTTCGTATATGTCCCGAATGCCTCCCAGCCTCTGCACAGACTGGGGCATTCCCCGGCCCAAGCGTGCTCCAGTTCTCCCATTAAAACCCTCCCCCACATCTGCTGTGGTGCCTCTCAGCTGCTGATATTAGTTAAAGAACCAGGGTATTGATGCATGAAGACAGAAGTTGAGAAACTCAGAGAGAAAAAGGAAGTATAGCAGGGTTGACTTTATTCATACCTAAGAAATAATTTAAATGCCTTACTATAATTTGACATTTTTTAACTTCTCTAAAGTTTTAACCATGGACATCAGCAATATAGGAGAAAATGGGTGCAAATTTGCAGTAGTTTTCAAATTATCAAATGAATGTGACATGTAAGATAATCACCCCGTTTTAAACAGCAAGACTGAAACACAGGGCACTTCAGCGACTTCCGAAGCCCAGAAGATGCCAGATGTCCACTATCTTGTATTTCACTACCCGGCCCTTTCTTGTTTGTTTTCTTTTACAAAGTGGGGATGCTGGGGACGGCACGAACAACATTGCTTATTCAGTAGGTCTGTCAAAGCTACTGATGACAACTGTCAGCACATCAACCACCCGCATCTCCCTGGTTGGACTCTGCCTCCTTTCGCCAGGCTCAAGCCAGGAATTCTGTGGCAGAACATGGTGGGGGTGGGGGTGGAGAATTCCCATCTACTCTTATTTTCATGATTCTCTCCCATTTTAATAACTGAGGGTAAAGGCTTCATTAAATTGTTTCAATATTATATTGGGAACTTTAAAATAAATTTCTACTTTTATATCTTAAATTGGATCCCAATTTAGCTTCTAAGCTAAGAGGGAAGAAAACTTGTTAATATAGAGCACAAACATTACTAGAGAGCAAGTATCTCCCTCAGTGTGGTGCTTAGGGAAACATACATTCACATACTGTTTATTATACTTCAAAAAAATTTTTTTAAAGTTTAGTGTGGGGAAAATTTTTCTAGCTGTATTTAGAGAGTGACCTGAGATGTGGGAAAGTTGTCTGTTGCTTATGTTATTTTTTTCACCCACTTTTGAATTCTTTGAGGCTACATTTCCCCTGAGTTAAGCAGAGATTGCCACCCACCTTGGCTCTTCCTGCCTCTGCCCCGACAGACCCTCTTTGTTGTTCTATCTAATCAGATTCAGAGGCCCTGCTATGGTTGGCTCGCTTGGATTTTGCAAGGAGGTTATATTTCTTATTTCCCAGGCTTCAGAAGAACTAAAAATAACTGGGTGAAAATCTGAAAGGCAAAGCTGCTCTATCTGCCAGCATTTTATGAGGAGATAGGATCAGGCTTAACCAAAAGAGAGAGTATCTTTGTCCTTCTGTGACGATTAAAACAAGTTTGTATCTGATAGCATTTTGTGGCTAGAGCCTCTGGTTTGTTTTATGTCTGAATTTAATAAGCTTATTTTTTCTCATTTGCTCATTCAAAATATCCATAGGAACACCTAAGCTTCCATGACTGTCTTAAAAATGAAACCACCCTTAGGTCATGCTTGGCCCTTCCCTTTGTGCATCTAACATTTAAAAAAACAGTAAATGTAACTTTAAAATGGTACCAATAGAATATATTCTATCTGAAAGGCTACTATCACCATTAATATACTCAGATCCACTTTCTAGGTTTTAGTCTCATGCTAATCTTTTTGCCACTCAGTGTAGAATCTCAACCAGAAAACTGAATAGTGTGTGGCCCTAAGATGCATTATGAAGGATTTGTTAATCAAGACAAGGAGGCTTCTTTTCATGAGGCTTTGCAGGCAGAAATATCCACCTCTATGTTTTCTAAAGATGGATTATGTCCATGAAACATGGGTGAGGGAACATCTGTCATACATGAAAGATAAAATATATCTGGCTTTGCCTTTTCATGTTTTATTTTTTAGAGCCATAAAAAAATAAGAGGACTAAGTCAGGGGAAAAAGTTCAAAACAGGAATTTGTACCATTAACTCTGCTAGAGAGTCAGAGGAGATATAGGATTTCAGGTCTGAACTTACAAATATGTGAAACTAGAGATTATGAAAATAAATATTTAGCCATATTCCTAGTTGTCTATTTGTAAAGGTTAACAGTTTGATACTGAATTAAAAGCAAACAAACAGTGGTGAATTAAGAACTTTGTTCAAACTGCTGTCTTTGTCGTGTTCGCAGTGATAATCCCCTCTTACAAAACTAAGCAATAAAAAAAGATAGAGACTCTTCAAGATAACACTAAGAAATAACACTGTTATCCAAAAGCATTCACATGCACCATGGAAGTTTTAAAAACTAATTCATCTTAAATATAACAAACAATTATATATAACATAATTATAAATAGCTGAGTTCAATCATCAGGTTTGCCAGGCAAACTGTTTCATATTATTAGAGCAAAGTACCAATTGATAAATCAGATTAATAAAACTGACTTAAGAGGCAGATAGGAGAGTGATTAGTAAGACCGTCAGTGTATGAGAACAATGAAGTGTGTTGTTCCCAGAGCCTGGACTTTACCATACCGGATCATGGAAATGATTGGTGGAGATTCTGGGTTCTTGATGATTTTTGTCAAAATATTTTCAATTCTATTTTTAAGCTCTGTTCAAGGCAAAGACCAGCTCTATACTCTAGTCACAGCTCTTCTCCAGCGCTTATCAATCACTGGTGCTCACAAAATATTTGTTGAGTAAATGAATGGAAGAACAAATGTATAAACAGCTTGAATAGAGATGGTCTCATTTCCAGTGATTATATTTTAAATGGGAAATATGAGAAACATGCAAAACTTTTTGTTGGTATTCATGAAAACATTTACTTTCTCCCTCACTCTCAGGTATTTTTTCAATCTAAAACTTTGCCAACAACACGATAGAAAAATTAAGTTATAATCTGCAAAACTGAAGCATCTATTACTAAATAGTTATTCCATGTAGAGTCTTACTTAAGAGGGGGGAAAAGATGAGTAGATTAGCAAGGAGTAGGGAATCTCTTTGAGGAACTTCCTGAGTCTGATATAAAGGGGAACAAAGGAAGAGCACATGGTATAAAAAAGACCATGGCAATTAACAAAATACTATTTCACCAAAATGAAAATGGTCAGCATCTGTGTTATTTTGCCTGTCCAACAGCCCTTGTGTTTATTTTCATTCCAAAAGCTTGTTTTGCTGAAAAATGCTTTTAGAGCACACATTTGTTCCAATCATACTAGGTGTTTGGAAGCAAAAGGCACAAATGTGTTTGCACAATATTTCCATAGGTCACGCTTGCTCACAGATTGTTAGTTAGCAATATCTCAAAAATATTTATACAGTTCAAGTCATTTTGAAGTGGGGTCTTACACACACAGTTTTTAAAAATACTTTAACTCCATAGTAAATAGAAGATACAGTTCCTCATGCATATTAAATGACTGCACATATTCAACATCTCTCTTACCAATGTATAAGTATAACACATATCTCTTCTGTAATGCATATGTGCACACATACAGGAGAAGTCAATTTTGAATGAAAAACACAAAGAGAACAAAGTGGATGGCCACTTCAAAGGATATATGCTAATTGTATACATTTTAAATATCTAGGAAAATAGATCAGATCCATTTCCTTAATTATTTGCCAAGCACCAGTGCCAAGTACATTGCCAGCACTACTTTGTATCTTAACGGTCCTGAGAGATAAGTATTACTGTTATTATGATCTTACTTATAAAGAAATTAATGCTCAAGGAGATGAAGTAACTTAAAACCTAAACCACAGAGCACTAAATAGCATAAGATTTAGGCTTCATTCTGGTGGCAAAGCCATTGTTCTTTTCAAAGCAGTTCAGTGATTTTTAAGCTGTGTTCCATGTGAAGCAGGGCATTTGTGACTGGAGGTTGACGGTTCAGACATGCCTCCCTATACCCTCCTCACACACATAGACTCATACACATGTGTACACCCACATTACTCTTTTATAAACATATCTGTTTGACTTCATTTATTTTCCTTTGGTATTTATCAAGGTAAGGGACAGTAAAATAAGGTATCGATAGAAGGGATGGTATGGTATCTGTTTCCATCCGGACCAGTAGACTGGATTGATTTAAAAGGCAATGGCTATAGGCAGATGAAAATGTTTACATGTGCTTTGGGCTACCACAAAAAGTATGTTAGAGCTTGGGAGAAAAAGGCCCTTATGCCCACCTGTGTTGGATGCCTGGCATTGTCCTGGCATCCCAGGTAGGGAGCTTTGAGAGTAGCCTGAGACAGTTCCCTCGTTGTGGGCTCCGGTATTTTCTTCATAGCAGGTGGCAGTGTGCAACTCCTCCATATGGCATTGCAAGCACCTACCAGAGACAAACAGAAGCCCAGGCAGCACAGGTAAGGAATTAAGGGACACTACAGAGGGAGACAGTGGATCTACTGTTACAGTTCCACACATTTATACATACCAATGTATATTACCCCTGGAGCCTTAGGATTCTGAAGAGGGGCCGCAAGTGTTGTCTCAGAAATTGAGGAGTAGGCCCACCAGGTGGGACTCCTTCCTGGCCTCTGTGTCTGTTTCAACCAGAGCCTGTCAACTTTCAAACATCTCATAAATTGGAGTTCCATGCCATAAGTAATTTTAAATAAATTCTGCTGCTTTAAAAATGAAGTACAAAACTAAACCATAATATCTCTCTTTTTCCAATTAAAATTGAATTTGAATACCTTTTATAAAATTATACAACAAAATAACTGGTAGTGAATGAAAAATCTTTCAAGTAGTGTTGAAAGTGGTTGCTCTGGATATTCCCGAGGCTACTTTCCTTCGCCACCTGTTTACCCGTCTGTAACTGTCAAAGGTGCTTCATCTAATCTGACCACTTACAAGGTCATCCTTTTTTTTTAATCCCTCACTTCTCAGCTCAAATTCAGTTCTGCACATATACCTGCCTACTGAATATTCCCAACTGCACCTTAAATTCAATAATTCGACATATTCAAAACTTCTTTAGTTCCCTTAGTCAATGGCCCCAATACCCATGTGTCCATCTATTCATCTAAGCTAGAAATCTCAAAACTATCATCACTTCTCCCTCTAACCCACTCCATACATCACCCAAACCAATATTTTTAGCTTCTGGAAAAATATTTTAAGTCCTCTTTCTCCCTCTCTCTCTCACTGCCCCTTTATTTTAAAGCTGTCATTATCTCTTGCCTGACCATCACAATCGTCTCCTACCTGGACTCTTTGTCTTCATTATCCTCCTTTCCAGTCTCAAAACAGAAACAAAATTATCTTTTTAAAACACAAATATGATTATATCATTTCCTTATTTTAAAGACTCCACTGTGAAAAAAACTCAGCATGGCATATGAGACCCTTAACACTCCACCCTCACCTTCCCAAATCAGATACGAACACTATCGACCTAAAATGGTCATTAGTTGCAAGAATTATGGCTGGTGAAACAGGAAAGGAATTTATGACAGCACATATTGAGTAGCTCACAGAAATCTTGGGTAAGCTTAAGAACCAGATGCAGAAAAGGCAGGAAGAAATGGAGGCTAAGCAGAAAAACCACAGCTTAACACAGACTATAGAATCAAGACAGTTGAGACCACCACTTCTGCCACCATAGAGCAATGGTCTTGTGCTTTGTACCACCAATGCCACTCTCTCCGGATACTGAGTGTGGCCCTGGTCTCACAGCTACTGCCCCTAGAAACTGCTACCACAATGATGCTGGTAACACCAGAAGGATTCTATATTCAAAGTGTTTTTCTCCTTCCCTTGCTCTAGCTGACTGGCAGAGCCTGTTAGATATCCATTCCTTCTGGATAGAAAGAAAGAGGGAGGTGGTATGGGTTGCAAAAACAGAAGGTAGACCTTTTAGCTTCATAGAGAGAGGCTGGCTGTAAAAATGGAATCAGATGCTGGACCACAAAAAAAATTAACAGAGGTGCACTCTACGCTTCAGGTGCTTGGATTATACAACGTCCTCCAAAGGAGACTTGCTCCATTTGCCTTTATAAACAATGCTGCTCTCAACACTTCTTATTTTCTAATAAAGGAGCATCTGTCTACCTACCCCTGGTTTAAAGTCACCTCCTTTGTGAAACATTGGCTGGTGTTTCTTTTGTTTGTGGTCACCACACTTTCCTGTGGCATCTCTCATAAGGAGTTGGGATTATAATGTCATTTCACAATTCATTTCCCATTTCAACAGTAAGTTCCTCCTGGTGGAGACTGTCTTTTATTTCTGCTTTCAGGGCCAGAAATCATTCCTGGGGGGAAAGATATATGCTCGGTAGAATTTGTTGGATAAATTTGTGGTTCCCCTAGGACCAGTGTTTTGGATTCTATGGGTGACCCCTAGAAGACATGGGCTGCTGCTGTCAATAGTAGAGGCACCATCTTCCTCTTGCCCAATGGCAGGAGCTGACTGTTCCCAGAACATCACGGGACAATTGGAAGCTGGAAAGCTCTCCTGGCATGAACACTGGCCATCAGCCTCATGACCAGCACCTCTTACTGCCATTCTCAGTTCTATCGTTTATTATGATGTGATCTTTCGCATACTGCTGAAGTTACATCTGTAGCGAGGCTTACATGTGGTTGTTTTATTGCCTAAACTAGTGATAAGCCGGGTAGTACAACAATCTTTTGAAAAGTTTTTCATCATTTTAGAGATGAAAGCTAAAGAAATTACAAAAGTCTTCGAATCCTGATGGGCAATACTCACACAAACTAAAATTCACATGGGCACCCCTGTGCTATGGAGACGGTAGAGGGCCCATTGTCTCGAACTAGATTTCAAATTCCAAACGAGACACAATTCTTTAAACTCTTTAACATTGCACAATATGTCAGTATAGCTATATACAATTTGATCATTTTCAGCATGTGTTGTAGTTATTAAATTTATAAAGGCAAAAAAGTTCATGCTAAATATTAAAATTTTGATCAATAATGTAATAGGAGATAACATTCTTTATACTATTAATATTAACTGAAATGTAACAGAAGGCGTTGGTGAATAATGTTTATTTATTTTAGGGTTGAGATTTCTTTTATTTGGTATTCACTTAGATGCTAGCAAAAAAAAAATATGATTCTTCACAAATGCCATTGTCAGTTGTTGGCTGGATGCCTGCTGGGGGCACAGACAACTATTGTTCTTCAGGCATTTGAGAGATAGTGGTAAAAATCATAATCATTCCACCAACATGCACCAAATGAAACTGAAATAGCTAACTTCGGAAAAAGAAATGATATAATAGTTGCAATGGGAAAATTGTGTGTGGAATAAATATGCATAAATTTGAGGGAGTGTAATTATTGTTGTAAGGGTCAGTGATATATTGTTTTCACACATATGTAAATGCACTATTTCATTGCACAAGTTACAGCTTTCAACAAAGTGCCTAGGAGGCTTTGGCACTCCAGCAGCCCTCAGAAATTTATTCTGATAAAATTTTTTAATCTGGGTTTTGGGAACCTTTCAATTCCATATAGTCTTGCTTGGGTTTGTCATTACAAGTTCTGCCAGTATAGGTAAATAAAGTGTTTTCATAAAATTATTAAAGTATATTATTTGTTCTTTCCCTACTTCTGTCTCTGAAATGTATTCTCATCTTTACCCTGGGCCCCTGCATTTGGTCCAGTGTGCCAAGAATCAAGTAATGGGAGTTTCCAGCCTTGGGACAAAATATTTTGATTCATCATGACCTAGATAAAGAAACAACAATGGAAAAAGGGGAGTTTTGTTCCAAGTTTCAACTTGCATCTACTATTCCTATTTTAATATTTATTTATTGTATTATTAGAGAATTATTACTTTGGACCCCTTCCATAATATGAAGTCTTTATTACAAATATATAACAACTTACTTTATTTTCATTTAAGCTATAAATATCCTTAAAGTTTAACAGATTGTTCTGTATTCTGTGGACTTCTTAAAATATGAAGCTCTTACATTAGGAGCTGCCCATGAAATAGGCATAAACATGAAATGCAACCATATTAACAGTAACTTCTCAGAAAACTAAGGGCTTTTGTTTTTTCCAATTATAAATGTATTTGTAAATTGAAATAAAACAGAGAACTTTAATTTTATCTGTAATTTATTTCTTCTCAAAATGTCTCAATAAACATTCTTTTAAATGTAAACAACAAAAAGACTATACTTTTAATACAGATATTAGAAAAATATAATAAAGTTTACACAAAAGAAATCAAATATGTTCCCTCAACTGTAATAATTTTCATGTACGGCCTATGCATTTTTTCCTGTGAGATTATAGGTTATGCATTTAACAAAACTTGAATTATAATTCTAAATTTGATATTTGAAATTCTATCATATTCTAGAAGTTCATTCTTTAAAGATTAGGCAACTTTTCAAAATTAAAAAAAATAGAAAAGAAAATAATCTTGTCCTTGAAGAATGGCTAGGATTAAAAATGTAAAACAAACAGATTAGCAATAAATTCTGGTTGTATGATCAGATCTTAAAAGGCTGTTGATCTGAGAGAAAAGTGTACAATCTCTTCTAATGTTCAAGTGATACCTTCTAGGTAGCCTGTGTATAATAGTTTTTCATTCTGTTTTCTGCTAGCCCTCCAGCCCCATTTACCCCTGGTTTTCAGACTCAGAGGGCTGGTGGGTCCAACTCAATCCTTCATAATGGTAGTCACCTCTGGTCATTTGTCTGCCACATTCCCAGTGCCAAACAAACACACTAGATGTTTTGGTTCAAAGTATAATATATTCATGATGGTGACATTTCTAAGCTCTATAAAGGGCCCAGTCTCCACAGTTAAACCATAACTGGGACTCTCATGAGAGGTTTTCCCTCTGAATCAGCCTATAAACTCTTAGATTTACACACAGAAATGTTTTAAAAACCCAGGGTTAATGTTAACAATGTTAATATATGGTTTATTTCTTGCAGTGTCTGTATTACATAGTTTAAAATTAAAAACCTCAATTTCAACAAAATTAAATCAAATTTATCTTCTTTAAGTGAGTATCAAGAACTCAGAAACAATCTTGAAATATGGAGGTCATAATCTCATGGGTTTTATTCTCTGTTTTAAGTAAAATAAAACATTAACACCTCTCTTCCTGGGGGCAGGGTGTGGGGGAAGAAGAGGGAGCATAAATCTTGCATCTTCACCTATGTATTATGAAATAAAGTAGATGAATAGCCTAAATGTGTTTATTGTTATGAGAGGAAGGAAATGAAACTGCTGAAGAAAGTTACTTTAGGTTACATTAACTTATGAGAAAAATGTGGTAAAAAAAAAAAAAGCAAGGCTTCTCATGCTCCTCAAAGACATTAGGACAGGTACCTCATCCTGACAGTCATCCGCAGTGGTCATCCTCATTCTACTGACTCTGAGGAACCCTATTCTGGAGTAGTCAGCAGTTAGTCAAGATTTATTATTTGCTGTGAGCCCTTCAGAATTGACACAAAATTAAAGAATTTTCTCATAATGCAATATTTATCTAGATTAAAGAAAGCAACTTATTCATTCATTTGCTAGACTGCAGGAGGGTAGAGAGTTGACTCCAGGCAATGGCCAAGCTGACAGAGGAGATTCTACGACTCCCACACCTCTCATTGTGCTACTCATTGTCATTAGGTTATCATGACTGTCACTAAAATTAGAGAAAGAAATAATGGCTCACCATATTTCTATTGTAATTGTAATTAGCTCTGCCTAGAAATAAAGTGCTTGCCCATGCTCAGAAAAGATAGTCTGTGAATGCACAGGAGTGGGCTAGAAAGGTAGTGGCTGCATGGAACATTATTTCCACATATATGACAACCACTCAGGAAGTATTAACACTTAGAAAAGTGTTAAATTATAACCTAAACCAATAGATCATAAAATGCGGCCAAGACACAATTAAGCCAATAGTTGAAACAACCACTTGTTGAGTACCTACTTTGTGCATAACATTGGTATAATATCAAAATTAGTAACAACAAAAATTCTCAAAGAGTTTATGATCTGGTCGGAGAAAACAAAGAGCAATCATTCAATCAATCAATATTTTAAAACATAAATAAATAAGATAACTCTTCTTCAGAGATATAAGCAAAGAAGATCTGTCTTTTCCAATTGAAGTGTCAGGATGATACTGAAGCCTTGGGTATGAGCATGAAATAAATTAGAATTCAATGTTCTCTAGCTCCAGATGCAGTTTTCTCAAAGATAAATGGATTCCTTTAATAAAGTACTAGTGCTATAGAACTAATGCTACTCTCAATATCCTTATTTATTAAATGTAAAATAATGCAAAAGGTGGATTATTCAGAATTTTTCTTCCTTTGGCTTTCACCATGAGAACCAGTTCATTGCTCATTAAAACCTCCTGCCGAGGGCAAACAAGTGAGGGAATGGAGATGAAATTCATTTTGGAACTTGTTAGAAGCACTGGTGAAAGGTTTGGTAGAATTGTAGAAAGAGTCTCTTTATATTTGCTATTTTTTTCAAAGAAAGTTTGCTTTCCATCAATGAGATTTATATGGTGACTAGAAAATGGTACGTGTGCTTTGACTTTCTAAATAATAAAAAAAAAGCTCTTCAAAGGAGGACTTCAAGAAAGAAAATTTAAAAAATTTTCCCATTTCATAGCAAATATTAATTTATATTTTTCCTTTTAAAATTGATTACATAACCAAAAACAAACAAAAATGAGTAAAGTATTTCTTAACAGAACACATCAGTATTTACACAGGCAGCAGCTCTATTTTCATGTGTAAATGCCGTATTTTCATATTAAAATTGATGAGCCCTAAATTTACTAATTTACTAAGCAGGTGTGAGCAACTGAAAGTCTAAAATTAATTTCTGAAAAGCCCAAAGAATGACTTCAGAATAGTTATTATTACTGAGAAAGCAGCATAAGCCACAATAATAAAACCTGTAGTGAAACTTCAGAAGTTGATCTGTGCTCATCGGCCTCCTGCCAACAGCCACACATGGTCATTGCATGTAAAGACAGGGATTTCAGCGAGGAGGCTTCCAGAACTTGAGAGCTGCTGGAAGATTAGAGGGTAAATCCAGTGAGATAGAACTGACTCCAAAAAAGGAGTAGAAGTGAAGGGAGGGACAACCATATGGACATGAGTGAAGACTAAGGTTTGGCTATTTAAATAGACCACAAAATGAATACCTCTATTCAGTCACAGAGTGTGTTTTTATTACTTTTAAAGCTTTTTGATACCTGTGATGCCAGAGGGGCTCAAAGAGACAAAAATGTCCTTTTATATACTAGATTGGAAAAATGGAACAAATAACTATGGTGATAATAATTAGTATCAAATTGTTTACCACAAATTGTTATTTGTGACATGCTTCACAAATAACACAATAGTTAACACACATGGACCATTTGTAATGTACAAGTCCCTATTCAAACTTCTCACATATTTTAACTCATTTATTTCTTAAAAACACTACTGGTGGAGATGCTATTGTTGTACCTGTTGAACCAATGAGGAACTTGAGATGAGTAAGGTCACTTTCTAATCTAAATTTATTGTGGAAGTCAAATATGGTTTCTCTCCCACAGGCATTCCACCCGCAGGGGCTCCTTCGCCCACAGGCGGCTGCTGTGGAGCAGACCTTGAGCTGCTGAGAGGCCCCACATGTGACCACAAGTGCTAGTAGCATTGGACTGCAACTTCAGTGGAGAGGATTTTGATTGTCCAGTGTCAGTTTATGTACCACAGTATTTTTATGGTGGTCAAATACACATGACATAAAATGTACTATCTTACTCATTTTAAGTGTGCAGTTTAATAGTGTTAAGTTCATTCACATTGCCGTGCAACCACTCTACAGAATTCTTTTCAAGTCTTGAAAAACTGGAACTCTATATCCATTTAGTAACCCACAGACCAACCATATCTCTATGAACTTGACTACTCCAGATACCTATATAATGGGAATCACATAGTATTTGTCTTTTTGTGGCTCACTTATGTCATGTGGTACAGGATTTTTGAAACCAAAAAAAACTATACTAATGCTAAAACATTAACAATGAGTTTTGTAAGGAGGGTTCTTATTGTTACTAAAAAGGGCAATGTCAGCTAATGACTCGCAGGTTTTAAAACCCAAATGCAAATTAGTTTTAACTTAGGTTTTTTTGCATTTCTAATAATTTATCTAGCTCAAGAAAAGTTTTAAACCAACCTTTATGCTACCTATGACAACCAAAATGCATATCGATACTAGATATTTCTACTAAAATATATTATCATCAATACATACTTAATATATTTTTCATTGTCAAATTTTTAGATTCGGACTTTGTGAGACATACTTTACTATGTTTTATGAAGTATATGCTGTGTTCACTAAGAAATGTATTTATAGACACATCTAAGTTTAGTTTTACTTATTTTTCTTTCTTTATTTTTGTCAATTGTAGACCCCACAAACCCAGAAGAAATTAAATACTATATATTTCCAAGACAAGCATTGCACTTTGCACTTTAAATTTTATTCTTTAAAAATTGAGAGCACCAAAGTCAAATAATAGTCTGACGTTCTTATAACCCAACAGATAATTTTATTCTTAAGAATTATTTTTCTCTCATTATAAGTGACAGTAAGTAGATTATGATTTTTCTTTTTTAAAACCACTTTTAGGAAGTGACGGCTCAAATTTCAAACTTAATTTTCAACAAAGCTCAAATTTTCTGTTCTACATTGTCCTTTCATGACCTCTGATGGTGAAAGTGTAAACTGACATTACAAACACCAATAGAAATAACGCCTCAAATCCCATTGACCTTGTTATTGAAGAAACTTTCCTTTCTTTTCCTATTTATTCACCATGAGAATGTAATGGTACTGGTTATTCAACAGTATAGAAAAAATGTTGGAAAATTTCATTCAACTTTAAAGCACAAAAAAGCCCTCTTATTAACAATGTGTAAATCTCTAAATATGTGTGTGTGCTTTCTATAGCAGAATTAATATTTTAATGACATAGCAACTTACTGTGACCACTAATTAGCTCTCAAATGTAAAATAAAGTTTGAAAAATTTGAAATAATTTACAAAATCATCAGTGTCTCTACATATGAATATTGAAGCATAATTGTATATTAATACCTGATTACTTGTACCTGTTTATTATTTCAACTTAATAAATAGTTAATAATATACTGTCTTGGCCTGATGGCCAACTTGTACTGGATGTCATAGGTCTTCTGAGAAACCTTAATGAAATCCCTGAAATAAAAAGGAAAATGGTTTTTCCATGTTCTTCCATCCCCTGTGGTTGAAGGTGGCCCCTTGGACTTAGACTGCTGCATAACCATCTGTAGCAATTCAATGGGCATTTCACATTCCTTTGTCAGAAAAGTTCCAGGGAATGAAACAAGAGGCTCATGTCTTGACCAGCAATGGGGCACTCTGCAGTTGCAGCTGCAGGAAGCTGGTCAAAGTTTATGAGAACTAGTTGTAGAAACAGTGACTTCAGTTAGATGTGGTTGAGAAGATTTGAAGTGATGCACAAGTAGTATCTGATACAGCAGAACCTTTGGACTACTTAGATTCACCCTTTTTTGTCATTAACTCCAGTCTGTCCCTAAGTCTCTCTCCTTCAAGGTGCTGGCTAGCCGCAACCTCTGCAAGAGGGTTTATGGAACTAGCTGCAGCCTCAGCTGCTATTGCTGGTCCCAAAGACTTACTGATAGTTGTCATCTTTCTTCTGCACTATCTTTTCTAAATTTCTCTCACCCTTAGCTAGCATCTCAGCTGGTCTATGATTGCTTGCTTGAGAGTGATGACAGACCTGCTTCCCTTAGGTTTCACCATTATCACCTGGCACAAAACACCAGGAGATGCACCAAACAAGTTCATGTATATTCTCCCAGTCTTCTTTATATGAGGCCTGTCCAGAAATTATCCACCAATGTAATATGAAAAATAGACACATTTATTGAATAAGACAGAAGATACAAGAAACATTGTACATAAAACATTGATACCTCAGTCCCCTTCAAAATAGGCACCTTGGGATCTCACCTGCCCCATTGTATTTTCCTGAATTTCATTGATGGTCTGAAATCCCTTCCATTTCAAAGATAATTTTAGTTTTGGGGAAAGCCAGAAGTCACAGGACGCCAAATCTGGATTGTAGCAGGTGCTGAGTCACCTGGATTATTTGGTGATTCATAAAAATCTCTGCGCAAGACATGATGCCTGAGCAGGCACATTGTCATGATGAAGCTGCCAATCACCAGTTGCCCATAGCTGCAGCCTTCTGAATCGTCCAAGTACTTTCCATAAAGGAATGTTGAAACTTAACACAAAATTTGATGCAGATTCATTGCTCCACTTGCTCAGGCATTTTGAATGCAGTGGCCACACAGTACACATGCTCACTCAGTGGAGTCTACCACCCTCACTGAGTAGTACAGTGAAGTCATCATTGTTCACACATTTGCATTCCAGTCCACTCTCCTTGACTGCCAGGTTACATCAATGTTGTGCAAACCATTCTCAAATTATATTAACAATGGCCAGACTTTTTCCAGACAGACCTCTATAGCAGCTACCCAGGCTCTGTATGGTAATAAGGATAGCTTAATCTTGAAAATATATTCATATTTTATTCCTATTTGCTTGATGTTCCAGTAATGAGAAGCCTAATCACTGGAATGAGGAGCCCAAAATGACCAAGTGATAGTCATGTTCTGTGGAACTATTTTACTTTGTACTCTGGTGGAAGTGTTCTCCCTCCTTGAATCCATAACTTCTAATCCAGGAGAGTTTAAGCTTTCAGGAACAGGAAGCATAAACTTTGAAAATGGGCTACTAGGAGTAATGATGAAAGGAGATGATTGTACTTCCACTGCTTGGTTCCTGAAGGAACATAGCACCACATGTCAGCCATCGGTAGAGCACATATCTCATCTTTTCTCCAACCCAGAACTTTAGCTGAGACACCAACAGGCCATTCCACCATTGTATTAGGTCATCAGCTTCTGGGTGGTGAGATATACTGTAATCCCAGTGGCTCCTCCACTCATGCACCCATTGTTTCACCACCTTTGCCATAAATTAATCCCTTGAGCAAAGGCAACGTGTGGGGAAAGCCTTGCCAATGGATACAGCATTCTGTAAGCCCTCAGTTAGTGGTGCTGGTGGAGACTCTGCTGGCAGAGAATGCAAATTCATTGTCATAGTGGGTTTTAATTCCAGTAAGGATCAACTGCTGCCATCTCCAGGGTGGCAAAGCCACAGACTCATTGCACCCTCTGTGACATTCTTGGGCTAAAACTTTAACTTTTACCTGGCCTCTGTATGCCCCTACTCTAACTGGAAAACCGTAATGGCATTTCTGGTCCCCTGGCATTGGTGTCAGCTCACATCCTTAATCCAACAGTCCTTGAAAAGTCTAAGTATCCTTCTTTCCAATTTTCGACTGGCCTCTGTATGCCCCCCTTCTAACTAGAGGACCATGGTGGCTTTTCTGGTCCTCATACCTCTTATCCAAAATTCCCCAACAGTCTAACTATTCTTCTTTCTTATATGTAGTGTTACTGTGATAAATGGCCATAGGGTTCTTTGTGGAAGGGTAGGGAGAATTTTTATAATTATTTTTGTGATATAGAGGGTCCTTCTTCAAGGGCACTCAGCCTCCCTTTTAACCAATGAGATCTGGATCTGTGAAGTTGTATAAATCTAAAAAATGGGTAAAGGACCTGGATTTTCCACTGTGATAGCTGATGCTAGCATTCTGCTCTCCAGATCTCTCTCTTCATTTTTGTTACACACACAAACAAGTATTATCACCCAGTCAGTTGTATATTTGTCTCGTCTCTCAAAACGCTGTGATTTATTAGCCCTTGCCATAGATTCCTACAAGTCAAGCAACCTGATTGCTATGAGACTTATGCTCATGTCAGTAATTACAACCATCTTGCCTTTGAGAAAGTGTTTTTATAGGGTTCTGCCATTCAGAAATCCCCTAGTCCCACTGATACTAGGGAGACTCATTCCACAGCAATCTCCTCTTAGTAACTCTGACCTGTGGAGGACAGATGTCACCAAATTTGTTCAGAAAAGTTGATGTCCTTCTCACCAGCAAATTCCTTATTGCCTTACTGAAGGGGATGCCCTGTGAATCTTCCCAGGGAACAAAGTCAGGTGCTAAATTTAGGTATCATGTAACAAATCCCATCTAACAATCCCATCTCTGTGAGCCTCCTGACATCTTCCTTTATATTATGCCAAAGCAATTTCAGTGTCTCTACTGCATTTTCCCACTGGCCATTATCACATCCAGCCTTCAAAGAGACATCCCAGCAGCATATTAAGACTAGCTCCAGGTGTTCTTGCTAGGAAATTGAACACCAAGTCACGAGTGAATGTTCCCACGTTAATAAATTCTTCCCTATGCAGCCTTGTTTTATTCCCTTCTAGTTCAACACCTACACCTACATGTTTTCCCCTGCTTCCTTTTAGTATACAATGTGGGGCTAGCAATGACTGTAAATCATTACTTCCTGGAGCAAGGATTATATTTCCCTGCTCAGGTGTCTGAGATCTGATCCTGGTTACTGACATGGAGACGAGGAGTAGTGGCAGGGCTGCATGCTGAAGGGGACAAGTAACATCTTGTGAGTTGCCTTCTTTATACAGGGCCTCTAAATCTTTGCAGAGTCTCCAGGCAGTAGGGGATGCTCTCTTTTAGCAAGGAGAATGAGACTGCTTGGGCCAGTGTGGAGAGTTCAGGGAAATCTGAGAGTGATTCCCACTCATTTACCCAAATGTCCATATTTCAGGTTTCAGGATGACATTGGTTTTTACCAGGGTCCTAACTCAGTATGCCCAAAGAGGTTGTGTCTTCAGCCTCCTTTGCAGCTATGTTGTCCTGATAATTTGATCCTGGGTCTGATTTTCACCACAGACTCTTCTGCAGGTGCAAAAAATGATGATCTCATAACAGTAAGCGTACAAGTCAACTCTTCACCTTCCACCTGTACCACTGCCCAACCAACTTCACATAAGAATCTTAGTAGGTGATGTCACTGGTTATCACCACCACATATTCAACTATCAGTGGGTCTTCATTGCCATCTGACTGGTGGCATATCCAGTTCCCAAATTCCAGCCTAATGGTCTGCTCTCTAGGGCTAATCCTGACACAGTTCCCCTGAAAACAGATCATGAGGCATACATCTACTCGAGAGCAATTTATTTGAGAATGTATTGTAAAGTAGCAGAAGTGATGAACAGGAAAATGACATAGAGAAGTATGGAAAGTCAATACAAGAATGTATAATCAAATTGGCTGTGAACTGATTCTGAATCACACAGGGCATTTAGAGAAGCCTCATAAAATTTGTATAAATACTGTCCATCCTGAGGTTGAAGAGGGGAATCATTCATTCATCAGCTTCAACCCCCTTTGTTTAATGATGGGCTAACAAAGGTTAAGACCCCACACTTCCACTTTGTAAGTGTTGGGTGCTGAGTGGATTCCCTAAAGCACAGGTGGCAAACACAAGCCCCAAGGGCAGGGTCAGGCCCTCCACCTTGTTTCCACCCAGCAACAGCACCGAGCTCTCACGCAACTGCTAAGGAGTAGTTACATTTATACAGTTCTAAAATTACATTTGGCCCTTGGAAGGCAACCACGAGGCTGATGTGGCCCCAGGTGAAAATTTGTTTGACACCCCTGCCCTAAAGGATCAGAGAAGCCTCGGGGATCAGAAAGTAAGAAGTGTACATTGCAGGCTCACAGTCGACTTACACCTGTGTGAAGCTAGTCAAAGCCTGAGTGGAAATGGTTCTAAGGAGCTATGGCTGGAGTAAAAAATGAGACCAAAAAGATCTGAGGCTACTACATAATATAAATTAATGCGAAAGCGGCATGATTTGCAAGAAGCTTACTAGTAGGGATGGATGGGAGAGCGATGTAATGGGGCTGTAAACTGGCACCTATCATTATCTTGTACCTGCACCAAACAACATACAAACGGAATTGAAATGATTTTTGTAGATTGCAACAACTGAATGAAATAATGCAGGTGAAACTCCTATCAACTTAAGCATGCAATAAATAGTAGCTTCAAAAAGTCTGTATTATTCAAATCTTTGTTATACGGCACAGCTCCTGCCATGTATGCATTTGTATCACAATAAACACATGCTGAATTAAAAATTGAGGCTGAAGATGTTGAGGTCCTTAAGCTATGTCTACCAGAAGCAACTTTTTCAACTGTTGTAGATTTTACTTTCACTACCTAAATGCTGTCCTCCGAAATTCCAAACTGTTGGGTTTTTTGTTTTCACAGAAAGAGCAAAAAATAAAATAAAATTCCAAGAAAGTAATTATAAGATGCCGCTATAGAATGTGAGGAAAGGAGGAAGTGTAGTAAGTTGTAGTGAATACGGTGTTTTCAATTTTCCGCCCACTAGATGGTAGAACAGAATCCCTATTCTGACAAGAGTTCTTTCTCACAGGTTTATGTCTCTCTTACAATGCCCAAACAGGAATTCACACGTAGAAGAAATCCAAAAACTTTAATATTTTCAAAGCTTGCGTTTGAAACGCAGAGAGCTGAAACAGGGGTGGGGAAGGTTAGAACGAGGAGGTGAGATGCGCGGAAATACAAGAACTGGGAGAGGTAAACTACATTTCCCAGAAAGCCACGGGCTAGCCTACAACACCCATAATGCATATTTCTGCTCTGTTGACCGGTTGCTGTTTCCAGGTTTCCAAGGAGCGCAGAGGAAACTGCGGGGTCTCTATTGGTGCAGCAGTGACGGTTCTTACCACTAACTAAAGTATCCCGAGCGGAGGTTATTTCAACTTTCACTCTTTGAGGCAGGAAGACTCTTAACGGCAGTTCTGTAGGGCCCACGAACCACGTGACTGGACTCGGTCAGGTGACCCCGGAGCCTGGCAGCTTAAATCTGTTACCCTGACAACTGCGGGGTTGGGGGCAGCCGATCTTCCGGCAAAGCGGGGAATTCGGAGGTAAAGGTAGGTGACGCGTGGATACTTGCTTCCCACTCGGTTCCCCATGGCTGAGAGTGTCCTCTGAGCTTTAGTTTCAGATCACTCACCACCTCCGCCCGGACTCTAATTGCAATTGCGAGCGCGTCTTTGTCTTCCCGCCAACTCGAACCCGCGCTTCCTGGAGCCAAGACCCTGCCTTTGGGTGGCATCCGCCTCTGAGCAAGAATTTGGGTCCAGGACCTTAACCACACACATCTTAAACTGATCAGAAATGCTGATGAGGGTGAAGAGGTATTACTTTGCCGGTTGGGCGAAGTGTTGCTCAGGTCTCCACGTCCCCTCCCTCCTTTCTCCCCCGCCTCTGAGAAAGGAAGCTGCGGTGTGGGGCAGACCTAAGTTGAGATCGGTAGTGGTGCAGAGGAGAGCTTTGCGTTGCAAGTCACATTGCATCTTTTTTGTTGACTTTCCCTCGCTCCAAAAGAAACATAACGGATTCTGATTGATTTGTGTACTCCATTAATTTTGTTTTAGGTAGATTTGGAGTCTTAATTCCATTTGTCTGTGTTTGGAAACATCCCCATTTCTGAAAAGTCTGATTTGCAAAGCTATTACTATGAATTGATAAATGATTAGTTGAATGATAAGGCAGCTCAGACTATCTTGTGCTTTGCAAAACAGAAACTGTCTTTTGGATTTGCTTATTTATAATTTTTAAAAGATTCTTTGAGAGGACCTGGTTTGTTTTAAGGGATGTTAAATTTTAACACACACGCAAATATGTGTAGTGTGGAGGCCACCCTTTAACAATTGGATGTTAACAATAAAAGTATTTCTGGACCCTAAGTACAAGGCAAACTACTTTTGAAGGTTGCTTTTCCAAATCAGTTTTATTTTTATGAACGAATTGGGAATCTCTTGACCAGCTTCCTGGTCCATAAGCGTGCAATATACTAAATCATAAGAGAAATGTCTGAGGTTTAAGTCTGGCTGTTTTCATGATGTGAGATGACTTTTCTCAAAACATGTTTATTGCTTCTCGTTATTTAGTGTTTCCAATGTTGTAAATATTGTGGAACATTTACTTTGGGAAGCAAAAGTTATTGACTATGGCTCACTATTCCAAAGAAGAACTGGATAAAGAGTTTGAACAGTTCATGAAAGAGGTAAGTTTGTATTTTTAAAAGCTATATTATAAATTTGTCTGATAAGAAACCCGTCCTTCAATTTTCTCTTTCACCTCTAAGATATGGTCCATCATCCTTGTAGTTCCCTTCCCTCTCACTGCCACCACCCTAGTCCAGGACACCAGCAGCTCAGCCCCACTGCTGCATCAGTTCCCAGGTACTGCTCCAGCATTGATCCCCACTCTGTGTCCTGCGTAATCTGTCACATAACTCACACTCGGTTCTTCCTTTATTTACAGCATACTCTCCTGGCTTCCTCTCCTATAGAATAAAAGTCCAAACTCCTCCTTCCCATGGTTAACAAAGCCCTGGATGATTTTTGTTCATGGCTACTTCACTTCCTCATTACCCACTCGTGTTACAGTGGCCTTTTACCCCCCAGACATGCCAAGCTCAGTTCACACTGGGAGCTTTGTACTAGCTGTTCCCCTATTCTTCACCTGGCTAGTGAAAATCTCACCTTAAATATCACTATCTCAGAGAGGGATTTTTCTGTTTATCCAGTAAAAAAGTACCACCAAGTCACTTGTTAATATATCATGTATTTAACTTTCTGTGTAACACTTAGAATTCATTATTTTACTCATATAGGTCTGTGATGTGATGGTTATATGTTCATTGCTATACCTGCAGAACCTAACGGGCTTAATGAATGTTTGCTAAATGTACAAATTAAAGGGTTACAACACATCCTATGTATTTATATACATGGAGAGGCCTTGTAGAGCAATCAGAAGAGTCACATTTAAACTATTATGCTAACATTCTTGTTCGTAAAGGGAGTTTGATGTATGATGTAGTAGAAAGAACCTCACTTTCATTATCTAATAGGTAAAATGATGTCTACTCTGTAGGATTGTTGTGAAGGTTTAAAAAAGCATCTGCCAGCTTTCAGGATGTAGTAGATACTCAGGGTATGAGTCTCACTTCCCATTAAAAAAAACTTATATCAAATATGGGCACATTTTGAAAATTAAATTTATGGGAAGTATTTTCTTTATAAAACATGAAAGGCAGTAAAAGTAATTTTTTTTCTTTGACCCCTCATCACCCCTGCAGCACTCTCCTCCTCCCATCCTTTCTCTGTCCCTTCCTCCCTCTCTCTCATATTCAGCCTCAGCTGATAAAAGCTCGTATGTCACATTACAGAGTTGGGTTAGATAGTGTCTCATTGTTAACAGTGAAGAACACAATTTTAGAGTCATGCTAAAATCACTTTCATAAATTATTCAAATAGTTTATTCAGAGCTATATGGTTTACATATATATGTTCTTAAGGAGATTGGTGATACCAGATTTTATATATACAATTTTATTGAGATATCACATACTTTACAGTTCACCTACATAAAGTGCATGATTCAGTGGGTTTTGGTATATTCACAGAGTTATGCAACCATCATCACTATCACTTTTGGACTATTTCATTAACCCCAAAAGAAACCCATTAGTAGTTACCCCCTTTCCTAGCCTTAGACCTTTAATCTACTTTCTGTCTCTGAAGATGTGCCTATTATAAACATTTCATAGAAATGGAATCATACGTATGTGGTCTTTTGTGTCTGGCTTCTTCCACTTAACATAATGTCCTGAGGTAGGTTTATGTTGTATCGTGTTTCAGTACTTCATTCCTTTTTTTAACTGAATAATATTCCCTTGTATGAATTCACTACATTTGTTTTCCCACTTAATCAGTTGATAGACATATGAGTTCTGTTCCACTTTTTGGCAATTAGGGTTAATTCTGGTATGAACAGTCACACACATGTCTTTGGGTGGATGTATTTTTTTGTCTCTCTGGCGTATGTATCTAGTATGAAAATGCTGGGTCATGTGGTAACTCTGCTTAACCTTTTGAGGAACCTCCAGACTGTTTTCTAAGTGGCTGTGCATTTTACATTCTCATCAGCAGTGTGTGAGTGTATTAGGGTTACGATTTCTCCATATCCTTGCCAACACTGTTATTATTTGGGGACCAGCTTTTTTCTTGTTGTTTTCAATGATAGTAATCTGGAAAACTGCAGTAGTGTCAAAAGTGGTAATATACCTACTATGTTTTAAACAGCAAGTTGGGCATTCTCCATTTTTTCCCCCTGATTTTTGCCACAACCTTGCAAGGTGAGTGCTACTGTAGCTATTTTTAACAGGTGAATAAAGTAAAAAGAGAGGTAATTTCACTAAATAACAGAGCTGGCATATTGTGAAGTTGAAATTTGAACTCAGATTTGTGAGGGCCCCAAATCTGTACTCTCTCCACACTTTTATGTGACCATGGGGTTTAGGAAGAGTAGGCTGAGTCTGGGGCAGATTCTCAGAACTTGGTAAATGGTGAGATGTGGAGAGGAGAGAGAATTGGGACATTGCAAGGTGATAGTAAGTTTCGAGACTGAGTGGAAAGCGATGTGCTAGAATTCAGGTGGGATAAAGAATATTTTCTTCCCTTCTCTGTCTTCCTGTCTGGTTGTCAGGGAGGACAGTGGGTTCGTTTTGTCATCTTAAAAATGACATTCTCACAAATCATTGAGGTGAAGTTGCTTGGCTGGCAGATGGGAATATGTGTTGTCATCTTGGAAGTTTAAAAGGTCACTCTGGTAGCAATGTCCTGGTTGGGGGCCTACACAGTGTGGTGGAATGCAGACAGTTTTTAGTCACAGAGATCTGTTTGGGTCCCAGCTCTGTAGCACTAACAGTAGCACTTGGGCAAGTTGTTGAACCTCTTTGAGCTGTTTCCCTATCTGTAAAATCTCCTCGCTTACTTAAAGAATGCGTTAACCTGAGAATAGTTCCTGAAATAGAGCAGGTATGGGGTAAATGTTGGTTGCTTCTCCAGAAAGCATATGTAGAATGAGGATAAAAAGGACAAAGAGCTGAGGTGTGTGGAAGTTGAGTGTTAAAGAAACAGACAAAACTGCCAAGAGCTATTAAAATAGATGAGTGGGGAAGGTCACCAAGCTTTTGCCAGCTAACCACCAAGTTTTTCACCGAACTTAGAGGGGTGGTGCTGTGGCCTCAAAGGTAGAGAGTGTCAAGAAGTTTAAGAGTTGGTCGCTAGTATCAAGTTGTATGATGTGATCAGGGAAGATGACTGACAGCTGTCCTTTATCAGTGGCATTTAGGAGGCCTTTGGTGCCTTGGAGGAGAACTGTTTTGGATGAGAACCAGATTTTAAGGGATTGAGCAGTGAACTCAAGAAGTTGATACATAGCCCTGGTCGGTGGCTTGGTTGGTTGAAGTGTCGTCCGGTGCACCAAAGAGTTGTGGGTTTGGATCTGGTCGGGCACATACCTTGGGCTGCACGTTTGATCCTGGGTGAGGGTGTATACAGGAGGCAATGGATTGATGTTTCTCTCTCTCTTTCTCATTCTGAAAATCAATAAACATGTCCTTAGGTAAGGATTTTTTAAAAAGTTGGTATATAAAGGAAAAATGATCTTTGAGTAAAAGGGAGGTAGGAATATGGACCTTTTTCTGTTTATTTTCTTTTGTTGTTGTTGTTGTTTTTTAAGTAGGGTAGACTTGAGTGTTCTTTCTTCTAGTCTACAGTTGTGCCAGGTGCTATCTCAAGTCCTGGGGATGCAGTGACAAGCAGGGGTGTAATCCGAAGGAGGGGTGGAGAGGGAGGATTGAAGATAAAATGGGATAACCAAGGAAGTAAGAACCTGGAGAGATGGGAAGTAACCCCTCTACAGGTTCTCCTTGAAGTAGAAGAAAAGAATTTCTCTTCTGAGAAAGGAAAGCAGTATTTTAAAAGGTGAGTTTAGTGATGGAGTGAGGGGAAGGAGGATGGTTTTTGACTGAAGGTCTTTATTTCCTCAGTGAAGAGAGAGGCCAAGTTATTGGCTAAGAGTAAGGGGCTAGGTTGGGGTTACAGTAGGGAATTTAGGATTGTAGTAAAATTTGGACCTGAAGAGTTGAAAAGGATAAATAAATATTTATTAAAGTTTATAAATTATTGTGACAAAATGCTAATTTCTCTGGTGAACACCCAAAACTCAATTCTCCTCAGTCTTAGAATTCTTTGTTCTTCTAGAGTGATGCTAGGTGATTTTACTTAATCATTGTTTATTCTTAGACCCTTGAGAATGTCTAGAAGAAGATTGTATTTTTCTTTTTTCCTTTCCTGATTAAGTTTCTTGATCAAATTTTCTTTATTTCTTTGTTGTTAATGTTTTTCCTGATTAGTTTACTTGTTTAATTCTATGTATAAAATTGTTGTTCAGAGATACATGCTTGATTTTTAAGTTATTTTGGTCATATGTTTAGAAATGTGAATTCATACATTATTGATGAGAATATTGCTTACGTATGTGATAGCTTAACTGTGAGAGAACTAAGGAACATTTTTAGTGATGACTCTGAAATTCTCAAATTTAAAATTCAGCAGCTTACATCTTCTTTAGCTTTCAGATGATTCTTTTGAAAATTCAAACAAAACACCTGGACAACTTAAGAGAGAAGTAAAAAAGAAAGATACACTTCCATGGTGGATGACAGCAGATGATTTTGAAGATGGTGGTAAATATTCCTGATTTTTAATTTCAAATTATTTGACCACAAGGGGTCAGTCAATACTTTAATTCTGGATTTGTTACTATAGTAAAATATATAAAGAAAATAATACTAATCGTGTGAATTTTTGAGGTTTAAATTGGTTTTCATCTTCACTGTATTATATACTATATAATTGAGAATATATGTTTCTGCATTACTAGGTTATTTTTTATTTAGGTAATTTATATTTACTCAAATTAAGATGATGAATAATGGCATAGGTATATTTATACATTATCATGTTTAATGGTAAATTGATCTAACGTGATTTAATAAAATATTCTTACAACACATTAATACCATCTTATGGGACAGATTTTAACAAAATCTATAGAGTTTGGTATCACAGTCTCTTAATAACACTAGTAAAAGAACTAATTTATTGCCTTTTTTTAAAAAAGATTTTATTTACAGCCCTGGCTGGCATAGCTCAGTGGATTGAGTGTGGGCTGCGAACCAAAGCATCACAGGTTCAATTCCCAGTCAGGGCACATTCCTGGATTGCAGGCCACGGCCCCCAGCAACCACACATTGATGTTTCTCTCTCTCTCTTTCTCCCTCCCTTCCTTCTCTAAAAATAAATATATAAAATCTTTAAAAAACAAAAGGAAAAAAAAGAAAATCACCTTTTAAAAAAAAAGAAAGAAAAGATTTTATTTATTTATTTTTAGGGAGAAGGGAGGGGAAGGAGAAAGAGAGGGAAAGAAACATCAACATGTGGTTACCTTTCATGTGCCCCCTACTGGAGACCTGGTTGGCAACCCAGGCATGTGCCCTGACTGGGAATCAAACCAGTAACTCTTGGGTTCACAGGCCAGCACTCAATCCACTGAGGGACACCAGCCAGGGCTAATTTATTACCTTAATGGTAGAGAATTCATTCTTAATCTTTTCTGACACATTTGAATACCTATCTCTGAACTGTTCCTCATTGCATCATTACAAATGGAAAACTACTTTGTGGAGTATTTTGTTCACTGTACTATATGTGATAAGCACTCTATCTGTGAGGAAGCTCAAGACTACTTCTTTGAATACCTATGTTCACACTGTGGATCATTAAGCACCATTTTACATACTGATAAGACTTGATAAATCTCTAGAGGAAAAAATTACCTATAACTTTTGTTTTTTCCTATAAAATTGAACCTGAATTCCTTAATGTGACAGTTAAGGCTCTACGTAATCTGATGGGAAACCTCCTTTGTAGCCTCACTCCAGCCACACACAGTTATTCCTTGTCTCCTGGAAACACCCATTGACTCCATGCCTGTGTGTGTGAGCTTATGCTTCTTGCCACCAGAATTCCTTTCCTCTCATCCTTCTTGTCCAGAAAAGTCTGGTATTTTTGCAACCCTCCCCTAACTCTTCTAGCTCCCTTATCACCACAGTTATTTTCTCCTTTGTTTCCAAGTCACAACACCACAATAACCTTTATACATTGTGTCGATAGTTGTAACCTCAAGGGCTACTCTGGAGGTTGGGTGCTTTGTGAGGGCAGAAAACACTTATTTTCCTCATACCCCCTGATCCTCAATAGTAAAGAACAAATTTGTTTAACAAACAAATATAAGAGTGAATTTGATAGTCACTTCTCTGTTCTCAATAGTGTGTGATAAGGAATTGCCTTATTGAAAAATTAAGTGCAGTTTTCATAAATCCCCAAATCATGCAACATTGCTAAAGTTAGCATGTGAAGAATTCTTTTTTAGACTCTTTCTCCATGTGGGTGGTTGAAAAGGATGTTACATGATGAAGTACTGTAGGAATTGTTGACAAAGATTTAAGACACAAATAGTATTAAAGTCTCTTCTAGAAAATAATCAGATGGAAGGTCCTAGACCAACACTTGAATATAATCTGACTAAAAGTATTAATAATCTTTTAAAGGAATTTACCAATCAAAAGTAGATTTGATTAGTAAAGAATACAAGGAAGGATACTTAAGAAACAAACTTTGACAATGTTGGTTTAAAGGAAAGCAAGAACATTTCTCCACCCAAGGGAATAACTTGGTCCTTGGTTCAATCACAAACTTTTACGGAGTTATGTTGTGTTCTTAGTGCTAGGTAATTCCTAGTACTAGATGATTCCTGCCATCCAGAATGTCGAAGCTGCTGAGGCAGACGGGAACACCCTCTCGAGGAAAGAAACACATCACCCATCTGAGACAGATGCCATTATCATCTACACTGAGCAACTTCTGCCTTCTAACTTTGCTGTCTCTCTCAGTTACCATGAGGATAAAATCTTCTGCTTAGAGGGTAGAACTATCTAATCTGCCTGTACTCTTCAGTGCAGATAACTGAATTGGATCATGTTTTCAGTTATAGCAGTTTCTCGTGAGCACAGTTAGTGTGGGTCACATCCCTGCGTCCAGCTTGGGAGCCAACACGAGACCCTAGACAGATACCACCACCGCACCCCAGCCCTGGCAGGCACTTTTCTTCTGAAATGTCTGTAGATACACCTCTTGATTTTCTGCACCTGTGAAAGTTATTTGAGCTATAAAACAATTATTCACACAAAGCCATAAAATAAATAGATTCTGAACCCTTTCCAAGAAGACACTAATTAGGAAACTATAGTTAGAATTTTTGACTTCTTAATAAAGTTTCCTTCTGAGCAAAAGTGATATTATTCTAATCTTCATATTCTTACTACATCATATAATTTTACTTTTTCTGTACATCAGTTTTTACAACAAATATGAACTCTTAGGATAAAGAAATTTTGACTGAATAACTTTTTCACTGTTTTCTAGTGCCTGTGGAATAAAGAGCAGGTCCTACCCCTGGCCTGTGAGGATGGGCACAGTGTAACTATCAACTCCTGCTCCAGGCTTGTTTCTACCTGGACTTTACCCTCACTCTCCAGACCCACCTGCACTAACTCTTTCGTACCTCAGATGTGGCCTGTCCTACCAACTGTTGAGCCTTTGTAGCTCTTCTTCCCTTTGCTTGGAATTGCCTCCCTTTTCCAGTTTTTTATTTACTACTCTTGCTTTATATAAGACAGAAGATACTCATTAAAGTGGCTTGGTATACTGTATAAAGTAGTATCCTTCAAAATAATCTTTAAAACTCATGTCTCTTATCACCCCATTATGCAGAATTTTGAAATATTCTTCATAAAATACACTGCAAATAGAATTATAATTTTTCTTTTGTGAATTTTAGATCTGATGGATTTTTATTCAGTAGACTAGATTTATTTTATAGTGATGGTCCACAAAGTTAGTATTATGGTGTTGGCATAATTGTCAAAACAATGCTCTGAATATAAATATCCAGCTATATTAAATCCCATCCCTAGGACTGCTTAGAACAGATGTAAGTTACTTGAAGACAAAGACGACTTCTCAGCCTATTATGGAAATAGAAGAGGAGTCTGCTGAAAGGATTCAGTTTCTCCAGAGCAGTGGAACCTCTATCTTAAGTATTGACAGCTTAGAAACAAATGGTAAGAAATATAAGAGTTGATGGGTTAATTACTATACTTATAATTTTTTTAGAGATTTTATTTATTTATTTTTACAGAGGGAAGAGAGGGAGAGAAACATCAGTGTGTGGTTGCTGGGGGCCATGGCCTGCAACCCAGGCATGTGCCCTGACTGGGAATCGAACCTGCGATGCTTTGGTTCGCAGCCCGAGCTCAATCAACTGAGTTATACCAGCCAGGGCTAATTACTATACTTACAATTTTTACAAAACTGAACTTATAACTATATTGGAACCTCCTTTGTGAAACACTTTTTAATATCTTCCTAAAAGGTTTACAGTTATACTTCTAGAGGAGCCTTACTAATGATGAATATAAAGCTGTATTGGTGGTGAAAGATTAAAGTGTGTTCCAGATTTTAAAAAATTGTACTATATAATGTCAATAAATGCATCATTAAAGTTAACTTTATCAAAATTCTGTACATTGATGAAATGTGTTTGTGCTTTTCATTTAGACATAGTTTCTGAGCTCAATCATAGTGTTCTTGGATTTGGATTGGACACGTTAGAAGAACAAGAGGAAAAAGAGCTATTTTTTGCCAGACTTGAGAAAGGCTTAACATCTTCCATTGATTATTCAAGATTAAATAAGGAATTGGATTCTAATGATACCACACATTTTAAAGCTTTACAGAGGTAATGAAGATAAGGTATAAACCAAACATTAAATGATTTTTGTGTTTTTCTATATTTTTGAAAGGCTAGTATATACATGGACTAAAATGGGTAAATATTGTAACAGGCAAAAGTAGAATCTTGTTTTTAAGTTCATTATATTGGTCAGAATTTTTTTTATATCAACAGAATACATTGGTTTGTGTTGGAGAGCCACTTGACCTCTAGCTATCTGAAATTTCATGCCCGAGATAACTGTTGAGACTAATAGTACATTGCCAGAAAGATGTTACTAGGAAAGTGATTTATCAAGTGATTTTCTACAGATGAGGTAAATAAGAGAGTCTAGGTAGCTGTTGTAAAGTCAGGGTAAAAAAGGAACAGAAAGGGGATGGGGAACCAGGGCGCAAAAACAGGTTTGGTCTGTGCCCTACCTTGTGTATATTTGACCCTAAAGATTATCTGAAAACCTCATTTATTGTGGAAATTCCTAGTAGCTGACTGAGCTGGTTCTCTGTAAGCATGGTGGACTTTTGACATTTTCAAGACCTTTGTGAAACCTGATACCTTTAATTTCCTCAATTTCATGTATCATTTAATTATTTAAATTTTAAGTGAAAGTCATTATAATGTTAAGATTTTTAAGAACACCAAATTATAATTATATTAAGGGTCAAGAGAATCATAACCTGATTAGTACAGTGCCTGTTCTCATGATGCTTAGTTTCTTATAGGAGGTAGACAAAGCAGTGATTGTCTTGAACTATGTAGGGTCTGGGATTTGTACCCTACCTGGAACTTAATGAGTTATCCTGCCAGTTTTATGGATGCTGACAATAGACACAAGATTCCAGGGTCAGATATGAGGGACTTTATTTCTCACAACAAAAGAGTTTGAGTACCTAACTGTCAAGTTCGCCTCAGTTCCCTGTGCCCCACAAGGCCTATGGGAGCAGCACAAAGGGTCCACAATGGCTCTCTGCACATGTGGTGGTTTGCTTTATAAGAGGATCACTGAGGCTAGGGATTCCACTGCTGTAAAGTGGAAACAATCCTCCTCTCAAGGTGGCTCACTGCAAACACAACCCTGAGAAATAACCTAGGAAAGGGGAATCCATGCCTTGCATCCTTGGCATACCCTGCAAGAACACGCAGGTCTGTGGTGATTGCCTCTCCCAACAGCAATAACAGACTAAGCATGCACAGGTTAGCCACAAGTCTTTGCCCTTAACTTTTTTCTGATTTCTTAATGATATTCTTAACTACTGATATTTTTACTCTAAAACACACTGGTCAGAGGATAGCATAGTATTGAGTATGCAGTATTGTTTTCTGCTGCTATTACAGTTTTATAATTATTTGGACCTTGTAATCTCACTAAAGACAGGATTGATGGACTGAAAAAGGTAGAACTGATTCCTGGGTTTGAAAGAAAGCAGCATCTGAACTAATACATCTAGTGTAATTCAAACTGGCTCAAGCTTCTTTGTTGCCTTGCTGAGTTTTTCTCGGTTTCAGGCTCCTATGCAACTCCCATTTCAGGAGTAAATTGCTTATTCACATGTAAATGATGACCCTTGCACTTTTTTCTGGCCTCCATGTAGATTTCACTGATTCTCACAGCTTGTGGTCAGTTTCTGATCTTTAGAAAAGATATCTGGATCATTAACCATGCAAATGCACATACACACTGTAGGTGTGATATTGTGTATGTTCGTAAAGTTTTTAAAACATGGCATTTTTTCCCTGTTATTTTGTTGGCTACATTTAAGCTTAAGAAACCTTTATTTTTAAAATGTTTTCCTTATAGCTCCCAAATTGTTTGCTTTTGATAAAAACAAGAAAACTGGAGAAGGAATACATAGTGTTAGAGTTTTTTTTAAATATACACAAAGGATTGCATGGAAATGTATTAATAGCATGTAATACTAAATTAAGTAAATATTTTTCCAGTAATCAAGCTAACATAGAACTAACTGAAGATAAATATGAGAATGAATTGAAACATGAAGAACCGGCAGGTAATTTCATTGTTTTTAAATAGTGCGGTGATTGGGTCGGGAGGGCGGTGGTGGATGGAGGTGGAAAAGGGTATAGGGGAATAAATAGTAATGAAAAAATATGAAAATGAACTATTAAAAGAATAAAAGTAAAATTTCAATGTTTGAAAAGAATAGTTTTTAGTAAACATACGAGAAGAATAATTAAAAAGAAAATCATATTGTCTTGGAAAGAGCTTTAAACAGGTGGACTGAGTGGCCTTTGCTGGAGTCTGAGCTACCCAGAAATTGCAGAGTGCACCGCTGCCTTACCTGTTGGGGGCGGGCAGTGGGCCGGTTGGAAAGACAGGGCCAGGGAAGTCAGTGGGGCCAAGACAGATGCCTTCAAATTGTGATTGGGGTGGTTTATCTTTTTCTATCTTTTGACTTGTAATGTGTCTGTTTTTATATTTAAAATGATTTTCTTACAGACAGTATATATCAAGGTTTTGCCTTTTTATCCAATCTGATAACCTCTGACTTTTAATTCACATATTTCTACACTTTACAAAAATGAATTTTTTGGAATGGTCATTTACTGTATTTTTCGAACCATAAGACACACCTAGGTTTTAGAGGAGGAAAATAGGAAAAAAATTTTGAAGCCAAAAATGTGGTAAAATATTTAATAACATAAATAACATAATATTTCACCAATGTAAATGTAAACAGAACTCAACAACAGCATTAACAACCATTATTCCTCCCAAATTTGGGGGGTGGGGCGGGGAAAGTACGTCTTATAGTCTGAAAAATACGGTACTGTTTTGCCATTCGTTTTATCTTTCCATCTTTTTTGTTGTTATGGCTCCTTTTGTCCTGCATTCTGTTGGACTGAGTATTTACAGCACTCCATTATTCCTTCTTTTGACTTGGTGTACCTCTTTGCTATATTTTTTTACTTGCCCTATGATTCACAACATACATCTTTATCTTATTAGACTCTACTTTCAAGTAACATTATACCATTGCTGACATTCTGTAGCTGAAATTAGTAGAACTAAGTACTGAATCCAAGCCTCCTGGCTCTGGGTCATGCTCTTAAGCTTTATGCCGTACTGCCTGCACTGTTTCTTATGCCACCTGTGTGCAGTCACACAAACACTACATCCCCTTGCACTGATTTCACGTAGTTCCCAAATCCCAAGTAGTTCTGAGTTTACTGTCGTACTCTCTCATATCTCCTCTCTCCTTGTTCATCATCTCTTCTTAAGCAAATCTGATCTCTTAGGTTCCTTAAAATTCAATGATTCCCACCTAGAGTATTAGAATCATAATCATTTTTATAATGGTCCTAGAACAATGTCTGATACGAAGTAATTTCTCAATAACTGTAAATTTGTGTCTACTGTTATTTAGAAAATCCCAGTGTTCTTTCTCATATGGTGGAGAGACAAAGGTGAGCTTCTCAGCCTCCAAATGTGGATGTTAACCAAGAAACCTAATTTGTCTATTTAGGTTACAATACCCACGCTGTTCTAGCCTCATATTCCTTATGAACTAATGTGGTAGTGTTCTGTAGCAGGTCTCACTGGAAGCATCTCTATTTAACTTCCAAGCCCTCTCAAGTTTATTCCCAAACGTCCACTAATAATTACACTCAAGTTGTCCCCTCCATTCAAAGAGAAGACAAAAGACAGCCTTTCCAGAAGCAGACTCTCAATCTCATGCAGTCTTTCTCATCAGGCCATCCTGTTTCTGAATGCGATCTAATATTTTAAATACAAGTAAGTCTGCGTGTCTTTGCAGAATGATTGATTCCACCCTGAAAAGGTCATTCCCCTTTTGCAGCCTGCAGATCTCAGCCAGTCCTTCATAAGGTCTCTAAACAGCAAGTTGAAAATTGACGAATACGTCCTGACTAAATCATCCCAGCCCTATCTTCCCCATAAATAATCTGATAGCATCATGTTAACATGAACACACCTTTCTCTTCTACTGCAAACCCATAGAAATATAATTTGGGCCTTTAGCTGAGAAGTGCCCAGGGTTGGGAAACTGAAGGTCACATGGGGTCAGTACTTCCTAAAGGAAGTACCAGAGATAGACCTCTTATGAGTACCATTGAACGTGTGTAGTGGAGATACCTACAGAGACCAAGCAAATCAACTTACAAAATGAGTAAAACCCATTCTCTTATGAGAGTCAAGATTTCATAAAAGTGCTGCCTTTATAAAGCAATATGAGATTTTTGTCTTTAAGAAACAAATATTAAAGTTTGTTTTAAAGATGATACAAAATCTTTTTTTATATCAGCTCTAGATATTTCTAGGGTAGCTCTAGAAACTTTTAGTCAGTTAATAATATAAAGGATTAAAAATATAAAACAATTTTATAAGTACCTGGTAGTAGAAAAAAATGAAATAAAACTAAGACAGTCTCATGAATGGAATTAATCTTTGCCAAAAAAATCTGTTCTCTAAAGTTATATTTATGTTACTATTTCAATAAATTATTCTTATGCAGAATTCTCCATTTGGAAATAAATCTTTTCCTGGAATTTGACTTTTTGACAATGTGACCCTTATATTTCTAAATTTTTTTTTTTTTTTTTCAGAAAATTACACTGATGATTTTGAAGATGAGGAGTATACTGATGCATCTTTGACTACTAAAGATGAGGAGACTAATTCCAAAGAAAACCCTAAGTCACAAAAAATAAATGAATCCAAACAGGTATACATCAATTATATATTTGACAGTTCTGAAACTACTTTTATCACTTTAGCTGTCACTATTTGAAGAACAAGAAATACAGAATTCTTTATAGTCTTGCTCATTATTGTAACATTAGAGGTCTCAGCATGCAGACATTTTCCTAGGATGTCAGTTTGGCATAAATCTTAACAAAATATCATGGCCAATGATGATATTCTTTAGGATATCTTTTGGCAAGTAATTTCCTTAAGCTTTAGAAGGTAAAAACTTAATTAAAATCTCAGATCTAATTTTAAGCAGGTTGAATAAATTATGCTTTTTTTCAGTAAGTCTTGTCCTTGTGAATACAGTAAGTACCCCTTGGTATTTATGCTAGCAGTAATGTAAGTGCCTGAGATTTACTTAGCTGAGATCATGAATTAAATTACTTTCTTCACATTTGACACTACTATACTCTTATCTCTTTTCTCAGTTCCTGCCAAGACTAGTTAAGGATATTATAACATATTACCTGTCTGATAGACCTTATCCTTGAGCTATCTAATAGTAACCAGAAGGACAATTATTATTATGTTGGTCTTGATCTGGACATGTGTTGGGACTGCATGTTAGGTCTAGATGTTTTGAACGTGTGGAACCATAAACTCCCTGAGTAAGGAACACTTTCAGGTATTAATAAATACTCCTAAGAAATATCTTCTTATTACCTAGTGCTTTGTCTGTGAGAGTCTGTATCCTGTAGTTTGGGTGGAAAAACAAGATGGCCTTAGAAATACACAAAGATTGATGGGATCTGATGAGTATCCTTAGAAATTGAATGGGATTTATACTTGCAATATGGCATTTATAATATTTTATGAAAAATAAACAGGTCAGTAGAAGGCACGATAGTGTGGTATACTAAGAAAGGGTAGCCTGCATCAAAAATGTGTCAACCTCAATGTGGGAATCTAGGAGAGAGTTGTCTGCGTGAGGATTAAAATAGGAAGGGAAATAAGGCTTTGTTACGACGAGATAATTCTACGTTGCCTGTCCACATGGAGAATATAGGTGACACTGATCAGAAAACTTACTGTAAAGGAACTATAATATTGATGGATTTTAAATGTTACCATTTGGTGGCCCACCTTTTTGAAAAATTTTCTCAAAAATGTAGATGAGACCATGAGTACAAATTATATTTCATCATTAGTTTTTCACAAGAAGGGAGGAATGGTGATAGATTCCTTACAATAGAAGGAATCTTATATGCGGTATGCATGTTATCCTGCAGTTAAAAAAGAGTTTCTGAGCAAAGTAGATGAGCAGATGGCATCTGTGTATTTTAAACAAGGCTTTTTATAAAGGTCTAAATTAATGTCTAATAACTTCCAAGGTTCTGAAGAGACTTCTAGAAGTTCTCTCACAGGTACAATGTCTAGTCTTATAGAATTACCAGTAAATGAGTGTGGTAAACCTAGAAAGAACATTTCCTGATCTTTTCCTAAGGGAATAAAGCATTGACTTTCAATTTTTGTTAATATTTCCATTGTGGTCATTTTACATAACTTTCATTGTAAATGATATGGTTCTTTTCTACCTTGAATATAGGAAGAAGAGAAAACTGGCATGCTGGCCAATGGTAAATATTATGTATATTCATGTGTTTTAGTTGGAATTGCATCTAAATAAATCTTTTTTTTTAAATTTTTATTTTAACTGTTGTTAGCATCTAAATAATTCTGAATCAATCACTATCTATACTTGTTTTTTAATATCTCTAGAGAATTAAAGTTCATGGTTTGTCTCAATAATATAACCCTTCTGCTATCTTGAAGCATTTCTTTTTTAAAAGCCCAAGACTGGATAGCTTTATGGTGCAATTTACCAAACATTCAAAAAAGAACTTACACCAATTTTTTAAAACTCTTTCAAAGAACAAGAAGGAATGCTTCCAAACTCATTCTATGAGATCAGGGTCATCCTGATACCAAAATCAGAGGAATATCATGAAAAGAAAACAATCCCATTTAAAATAACATCCAAAAGAATAAATTAAGAATAAATGAACCAAGCAAGTAGTAGACATGTACATTGAAAACTACAAAATAACTGATGAAAAAAATTGAAGCAGATGCAAGTAAATTGAAAGATATTACATTTATGGATAGGAAGAATTAATATTGTTTTAAAGTCCATACTACAGGACATTAAATCACTGGATCTGTGAACTACAGACCCAGAGCAGTCCCGATCAAAATTCCAATAGGATTTTTCACAGATAGAAAAAAACAATCTTAAGATTCACATGGACCCACAAAAATCCAAATAGGCAACAAAATCTTGCAAAAGTAAAACAAAATGGAGGTACCACACATCCTGATTTCAAACTATCAATGTGTCAAAAAACTATAGTAATCAGAAGAGTATGCTATTGCCATTACAAACACACATAAATTAATGGAACAGTATAGAGAGTCCAGAAATAGACCTATGCATATATGGTCAGTTGATTTTTGACACAGGTACCAAGAATACCCAGGAAAGGATAGTCTCCCCAGTAAATGGAGTTTGGAAAACAGCCACATGCAGAAGATGAAACTGGACCCCATGCCTTAAACCACAGGTGCCAAACACAAGGCCCACAGGCCGAATCCAGCCCTTCACCTTGTTTTATCCTTTCCAGCACTTGTTTCTGCCCAGTGGCAGTGCCGAGCTCTCCCTTAACTGTTAAGGAGTAGTTACATTTATACAGTCCCAAAATTGCATTCGGCCCTTTGAAGGCAACTGCGAAGCTGATGTGGCCCCCAGTGAAAATGAGTTTGACACCCGTGCCTTAAACATGTACAAAAATCAATCAAAATGGGTTGAAGAGACACATGCACACACACATTTATTTTATCCTTTAAAACAAGGAAATTCTGCCATTTGCAACAACATGGGTGAGCATGATAGACATTTAAGTGAAATAAGGAAGGCAGACACAGAGACAAATACTATGTGATCTCATATGTGAAATCTAAAAATACCAAAATCATAGAAACAGAATAGAAAGATGGTTACAAGGGGCTGGGAGATCAGGATATGGGAAAGTGTTGGCTAAGGGTACAAAGTTTTAGTTAATGCAAGATAAAAATGTTCTGGAGATCTAGTGTATAACAATGTGACTGTTTTTGTGGGGGTTTTTTAAGTATATTTTATTGATTATGCTATTACAGTTGTCCCATTTCTTCTCCCCTTCATTCCCATCTGGCCTCTACCTGCCCTCCCACCATCATTCCCCAACCTTGGTTCATGTCCATGGGTCATACATACAAGTTCTTTGGCTTCTCCATTTCCTAAACTATTCTTAACCTCCCCCTGTCTATTTTGTACCTACCATTTATGCTTCTTATTCTCTGTACCTTTTCCCCTATTCTCCCCGCTTCCCGCTGATAACCTTCCATTGTGATCTCTATTTCTGTGAATCTGTTCCTGTTCTAGTTGTTTGTTTAGTTCATTTTTGTTTTTGTTTTTTTAGGTTCCGTTGTTGATAGTTGTGTTTGTTGTCATTTTACTTTCCATATTTTTGATCTTCTTCTTTTTCTTAGATAAGTCCCTTTAACATTTCATATAATGAGGACTTGGTGATGATGAACTCCTTTAACTTTACCTTATCTGGGAAGTACTTTATCTGCCCTTCCATTCTAAATGATAGCTTTGCTGGATAGAGTAATCTTGGATGTAGGTCCTTGCCTTTCATGACTTGGAATACTTCTTTCCAGCCCCTTCTTGCCTCTAAGGTTTCTTTTGAGAAATCAACTAATAGTCTTACGGGAACTTCTTTGTAGGTAACTGTCTCCTTTTCTTTTGCTGCTTTTAAGATTCTCTCCTTATCTTTAATCTTGGGTAATATAATTATAATGTGCCTTGGTGTGTGCTTCCTTGGGTCCAATGTCTGACTGTCGTTAATAGTAGTGTATTATGTACTTGAAATTTGCTGAGAAGGAAGATCTCAAGTGTTCTCACCACATTAAAAAAAGGTAAATAACTATGCAAGGTCATGGGTGTCAACTTGCTTATTGTGGTAAATATCTCACAATGTATAAATATATCAATTACCAAGTTGTACATGTTAAATATATATAATTTTTCATTGTCAGCTATACCTCAATAAAGTTGGGGAAAACAGAATTTTTTTAAGGATTTTATTTATTTATTTTTAGAGAGGGAAGGGAGGGAGAAAGAGAGAGAGAAACATCAATGTGCGGTTGCTGGGAGCCATGGCCTGCAACCTAGGCATGTGCCCTGACTGGGAATCAAACCTGCGATGCTTTGGTTCGCAGCCCACACTCAATCCACTGAGCTATGCCAGTCAGGAGAATTTTTTTTTTTAATTTTCTCAGGTGCTTTGCCTTCCACATATAAATGTACATTAGGCATGTATATAAGCATAGATGTGTATGTTGATCTAATCCTACTCTTGTACATAAGAAACTCATGCTTATTATAAATGTTACAATTATATATTCTTTATATGTAAATACTTATCTTTGTTTTTATATGGATTTCATATGATTACAGTGCTTTCTTTAAAGAGCCATACACATTTCTCTACATTCATAGTATCTTTTCTTATTTTCTGTTCCAGTGGTGCTGCTTGATTCATTAGATTCTGTTGCCGAAGTCAACCTTGATGAACAGGATACAGCAACAACTGTGCCAAAAGTTCTGCCTGAAACAACTGATGATGAAATGGCAGGAACAGGTAAAAATGTTTGAAAAACTCAATATTTTCTACATATGTAATATTTTATGACTGATTAACTTCATTTATATATACTACATAATAACATATAGTAATTATATTGACAATAAAATTTTATATCTTACATTTTTTTACAGTATTTAACACTTTAAATATTCTGAACTTGCTGATGGTCACACCTAGTGCTAGTCAGCCAAGTAAAGTGTATTTTCAAGTAAATTTTTTTTTTAATTTACTGATTTGAGAGAAAGGAAGGGAGAGAGCAAGAAGCACTGATTTGTTGTTCCACTTATTTATGCATTCATTGGTTGCTTCTCATATGTGCCCTAACCAGAGAGAGAGAACCCACAGTCTTGGTATGTCAGGTTGCTGCTGTAACCAAGTGAGCTACCTGGCCAGGGCTTAAGTAAATGTTTATGAATGAATGAGTGAAATTAATACAAAGTGTAGCACTATAGGTGAATATTAACTAAATTTTTTGTCCTTCTCCAGAGTATTCAGTTAAATTTGCCTTGTACAGGAGAAATGAAACTTCAGTCTTATTGTGCTTTTCCGTAGTTGCCTTGTTCAGGGAACTGAATTATACCCCAAAGCTGGATTATACCCAAAATTTTGAAATGCCTAAGACCATCTACATGTTACTAAAGGTTGTAAAGGTCTTTTTTTTTTTTTTTAAGATTTTATTTTTTAGAGAGAGAAGAAAGGGAAAAAGAGAAGGGGAGAAACATCGATATTCAAGAGAAACATCAATTGTTTGCCTATTGCACATCCCCAGTAGGGGAACTGGCCCGCAATGCAGGCATGTTCCCTGACTGGGCATTGAACCAGGGAGCTTTTGGTTGGCAGGCCAGTGGTCAACCCTCTGAGCCACACCAGCCAGGGCAAGGTTGTCAAGGTCTTTAAGACAATGTGGACTCCTTCTCTTCAAATGAAATTTTATGTATACTCTATATCGATAAAAATGGTATTTTGTTGCTCCGGCCTGCGGAGCAGTCAACGAGGGTCCCGAGCCTACCTGCAACGGATGAATAGGGGTGGGAGCAAGAGGCGCGAAGAACGGCAGCAAGACAAAGGATTCTGATCAAGCTGCAAACTTTTATTTAAACGGCGGGGTTTATATAGGGGCGGGAAAAGGGAAGCTGCTCTGATAGGCTGCTCCGTTCGTGTTCACCTCCTGCCCTTGCTAGTGATTGGTCAGTCAGGTCCGTGATCAGTGCCTTGATTGGTCAGTCAGGTGCATGACCAGTACCTTGATTGGCAGCTGGTTCGCGTGCTCTGCGGATGCCCCCAGGGGGCAATGCTGGCGGCTCAGACCGTGATATGCTGTCTTGCTGACAGCATCAGCAAGCTAAGGCCCCAAC